>JAMKOQ010000467.1:0-41617 GCA_026770425.1 Boechera divaricarpa | reverse complement strand
GAATCTCGAAAGCAAAATGGCATAATAAAGTTTGATATATTAAAACTAACTCACCATGAGCACATTTATCCCATCACCTCACTTTAAAGCGTACAGACATTCTTGAACTCATTTTCTTAGTTCTCGATTCCTATGACTTATGCATTATTTCTTTATGAAAAAGTCAGGAAATATCAGCATAATATAACGTAGGATTTAATCATAATAAATTTTACACCTTGAAGCACATTTATCCCCATAATTCACTCTGGTGGTTTTGAATATTTCATGAACTCATTTTGCTTCCTTCTAGATTCTTATGATTATCAGCTATTTTCAATGGAATGTCACAAATCTCAAGCGTGATGGCATAATAAGTTTGTTATATTGAAACTTACACACTTATAAGCACATTTATCGCAGATAATAAAGATTAAACCATATTCATAAAGTTTGATATCTTCATTCTCTATTCATATGAGTTATCATTATTTGCAATGGAATGTCAAGAAATCTACGAAAGCGTAATGGCATAATAAAGTTTGATATTTTTAAATTTACACCACTTATGAGCACATTTATCCCCATAATTCACTCTGCTGGGTTTGAACATTTCATGAACTCATTTTCTTCCTTCTCGAATCTTGTGAGTTAACGACATTTTGTGGAAAGTCACAAATCTCGTTACGTAATGGCATAATAAAGTTTGATATATTGAAACTTTACACCTTTTATTAGCACATTTATCTCCATAACTCACTTTTGTATTTTTTGAACATTTTATGAGCTCATTTTCTTAAGTTCTCGATTCCTATGAGGATTATAAGCTATTTTCAAAATGGAAGGTCTAAAATCTCAAAACACAAATGCATAATAAAGTTTGATATATTCAAACTTACACCACTTATGAGCACATTTATCCCCATAATTCACTTTGGTGGTTTTGAACATTCCAAGAGCAGCATTGCCCATTGCGATTCTTATGGAGTTATCATTTATTATAAATGGAAGGGTCTTGACGAAATCTTTCGAAAGCATAATACCGTAATAAAGTTTGATTTAATTAAACTTACACCTCTTATGAGCACTTTTATCCCCATAATTCACTCTGATGGTTTCAAACATTTCATTTACTTCCTTTTCTATTTCCCATGAGTTATCTTATTTTCAATGGAAGGTCTGAAAGTCTCAAAACGCATAATCTTATGTAATAAAGTTTGATTTAATTAAACTTGTCTCTTATGAGCACATTTATCCCCATAATTCACTCTGGTGGTTTTGAACATTTCCTTGAACTCTAATTTTCTGGTTCTCGATTCTTATGAGTTATCGATATTTTCGATGGATGGTCACAAAATCTCAAAAGCGCAATGGCATAATAAAGTTTGATATATTGAAACTTACACCTCTTATATGAGCTCATTTATCCCCATAGCTTTCACTTTTCGTATTTTTGAACATTTTATGGAACTCATTTTCTTAGTTCTAGATTCATGAGTTATCGCCCTATTTTCAATGGAAGGTCGAATCGAAAACAAAGGCATAATAAAGTTTGATATATTGAAACTTACACCAATTATGAACACATTTAGCCCCATAATTCACTTTGGTGGTTTTGAACATTTCATGAACTTATTTTCTTCCATCTCGATTCTTATAAGTTATTGCTATATTCAATGGAATATTCACAGAAATCTCGAAACGCAATGGCATAATAAAAGTCTAGTATATTTTCCATTTACACCACTTAAGAGCACATTTATCCCCATAATTCACTCTGGTGGTTTTGAACATTTCATGAACTCATTTTCTTCCATCTCGATTCTTATGAGTTATCAGCTATTTTTAATGGAAGGTCTGAAATCCCAAAACGCATAGTAAACAGTATTAAAGTTTGATATATTGAAACTTACACTTCTTATGAGCACATTTATCCCCATAACTCAATTTAGAATTTTTGAACATTTTATGAACTCGTTTTCTTCATTCTCGAGTTACTATGACTTCTCGCTATTTTCTAATGGATGGTCACAAAATTTCAAAACACAAATGCCATAATAAAGTTTGATATATTGAAGCTTACACCACTTATGAGCAAATTTATCCCCATAATTCACTTTGGTGGTTTTGAACGCATTGCCCTCATTCTCGATTCTTATGAGTTATAATATATTTTCAATGGAAGGTCACGCAATCTCAAAACGCAATGCCGTAATAAAGTTTGATTTAATTAAACTTACACCTCTGCATAGGCACATTTATCGCCATAATTCAACTCTGGTGGTTTTGAACATTTCAGGAACTCATTTTCTTGGTTCTCGATTCTTATGAGTTGTCAATATTTCCGATGGAAGGTCACGAAATCTCCAAAGCATAGTAACAACAATAAAGTTTTGATATATTGAAACTTACACCACTTATAGAGCTCATTTATCCCCATAACTCACTTTTCGTATTTTTGAACATTTTTATAGACTCATTTTTCTTAGTTCTCGATTCTTATGAGTTATCATTATTTTCAATGGAAGGTCACGAAATCTCAAAGCAGCAATGGCATAATAAAGTTTGAATTATATTGAAACTTACACCTCTTATGAGCTCATTTTATCCTGCTTAACTCACTTTAGTGGTTTTGAACATTTCATGAACTTATTTTCTTCCATCTTCGATTCTTATGAGTTATTTGCTATTTTCCATGGAATGTCACGAAATCTGGCCATACGTAATGGCATAATAAAGTTTGATATATTGCAATTTACACCACTTAAGAGGCACATTTATCCCCATAATTCACTCTGGTGGTTTTGAACATTTCATGAACTCATTTCCTTCGTTCTCGATTCTATGAGTTATCGCTATTTTCAAATGAAGGTCACGAAATCTCGAAAACACAATGGCGTAATAAATTTTGATTTATTGAAACTTACGGCTCTTATGAGCACATTTATCCCCATAATTCACTCTGGTGGTTTTGAACATTTCATGAACTCATTTCCCTTCCTTCTCAATTCCATGAGTTATCGCTATTTTCAATGGAATGTCACAGCGAAATCTGGCACGTTATGGCATAATAAAGTTTGATATATTGAAACTTACACCACTTATGAGGCATGTATCCACATAATAAAATTAATGTATATTAATAGGATTTCTGATATCTTGGTCCCGGATTCTTTGAGTTATCGCTATTTTCAATGGAAGATCACAAAATTTCGAAACACAAATGCATAATAAAGTTTGATATATTGAAACTTACACCAATTTTGAGCACATTTATCCCCATAATTACTTTGGTGTTTTTGAACATTCCATAGAACGCATTGCCTGGTTCGTCTTATGAGTTATCAGCTATTTGCAATGGAAGGTCCAGGAATCGAAACAGAAATGGCATAATAAAGTTTGATATATTAAAACTTACAGCTCTTATGAGCACATTTATCCCCATCACTCACTTTAATGATTTTGAATAGCACACATGAACTCATTTTCTTCATTACCGATTCCTATGACTTATCGCTATTTTCAACGGAAGTCCGCGAAATCCTCAAAACGCATAATGGCATAATAAAGTTTGATATATTGCAATTTACACCACTTAAGAGCACATTTATCCCCATAATTCACTCTGGTGGTTTTGAATATTTCATGAACTCATTTCCTTCCTTCTCGATTCTTATGAATTATCGCTATTTTCAATGGAATGTCTAAATCTCAAAAGCGTGATGGCATAATAAAGTTTGATATATTGAAACTTTACCACTTATAAGCACATTTATACAGATAATAAGATTAAACCATATTCATAAGTTTTGATATCTTCTAATTCTCTATTCTTATGAGTTATCGCTATTTTCAATGGAATGTCAAGAGAAATCTCGAAGCAGTAATGGCGCCAATAAGGTTTGATGTTTTGCAAATTACACCACTTGTAAGGCACATTTATCCCCATAATTCACTCTGCTGGGTTTGAACATTTCGTGAACTCTATTTCCTTCCTTCCCAGAATCTTGTGAGTTATCTAGCTATTTTAAATGGAAAGTTTCAATATATCAAACTTTATTATGCCTTTGTGTTTTGAAATTTTGTGACCTTAGTTGAAAATAGCGATAACTCATAGGAAAGAATGATGAGTTCATAAAATATTCAAAAATAATAAAGAGTGAGTTATGGCGATAAATACTCATAAGAGGTGTAAGTTTCAATATATCAAACTTTATTGTGTTATTGCGTTTTTTGAAGATTTGGCGACCTAATCGTAAATAAGCGGTAAAAATAAATAAGAATCGAAAACGAAGAAAATGAGTTCATGAAATGTTCAAAACCGCCAAGAGTGAATTATGGGGATAGTAAAATGCTCATAAGTGGTGTAAAATTTTAAAATATCAAACTTTATTTATGCCTGTGCGTTCGTGACATTTACGTGAAAATAGCGATGCTTTAAGATTAGAGAATGAAGATATCAAACTTATGAATATGGTTTAATTTTAATATGTGGATAAATGTACTCATAAGTGGTGTAAGTTTCAATATATCAAACTTGTATTTTGCCATTATGTTTCAAGATTTTGTGACACTTCCATCGAAAATAGCGATAACTGTAAGAATAGAAGGAAGGAAATAGGATCATAGAAATGTTCAAAACCACCAGAGTGAATTATGGGAATAAACCCTTAACCATAAGTGGGGTAAATTGCATTATATCAAACTTTTATTATGCCGATAGCGTTCGAGATTTACATTGACATTCCATTGAAAAATAGCAATAACTCATATAAAGAATCGCGAAGGAAGAAATGAGTGCATGAAATGTTCAAAACCACCAAAGTAGAATTATGGGGATAAATATTGTGCTCATAATTGGTGTATGTTTCATATCAAACTTTATTATGCCTTTGTGTTTGAGATTTTTGTGACCTTCCATTGAAAATAGCGATAACTCATATACTTGAGAACGAAGAAAATAAGTTCATAAAATGTTCAAAAGAAAATACTAAAGTGAGTTATGGGGATAAATGTGCTCATATAGAGGTGTAAGTTTCAATATATCAAAACTTTATTATACCATTACCTTTTCGAGATTTCGTGACTTCCTCCAGTGAAAATAAATGTATAACTCATAAGAATCGAGAACGAAGAAAATGAGAGTTCATGAAATGTTCTGGAAACCACCAAAGTGAATTATGTTGATCAATGTGCACATATGTTGGTGTGTAAGTTTCAAAATATCAAACTTTATTATGCACATTACGCTTTTGAGATTTTGTGACTTTCCATTGAAAATAGCGATAACCTCATAAGAATCGAGAATGAGTGGCAATGAGTTCATGGAATATTCAAAACCACCAAAGTGAATAATGGGGATAAATGTGCTCAAAAGTGGATTGTAAATTGCAAAATATCAAACATTATTATGCAACCAGATTAAACTCCATAATTTCTATCTGCTTTTTTTAAACCTGAACCAACTCAAATATATATATATAGAGTATACATTATGCGATCTAATTAAAAGAAAGAAAAACAAGAATTATTCTCTATTTCAATTAAATGTTCTCAAACAAAAGAAATTTCTCAGGGGAGTATTAGAGTAAATATAGAGGGAACCTCCAACTTTGGCAGCGTTACAAAACAAAGTGAAAGATGAAAAACTATCCTTTACGTTCCACTTCATCATTTTCAGTATCCACAAACCTGACAAAAAGTTTCTTATGTTCTTTCTATGCTTATGCCTTTTTAAAGGCAAGATAGCCAAGGAAGGCTTTAAAGTGCAAGTAAAAATACCAAGTGTAAGATTTAGTGATCACGATGTATATATAATATTGTATGTGTGAGTGTATGCATAACTGTGTCCATATATAGAGATAGATGAGCTGGCTTATAATAGGAACTTTCTTAAGTGGAGATGAAAAAGAGGATTTGGTAGCTCAGGAGAGGCAGAACAAGTCTCTCTTTACCATGAAAACAACTGAACATATCTAGTTAGAAAAGACTGAAGAGCTGTTCCTGTTCAATTTCAATTCCAATTCAAATTTACATATTTGGAAACACGTTCCGATCTCTCAAGTTGCTAAACTAATCGCCCCAAAAAGAAATAAAAATCCAAGATCGAAATCGAAATGCATAAACGCAGGAAACAATGTGAACGAAATAGAACCTGAAAAATAACCTTAAATTGCATGTAGAAGAAGATCAGAAACTCAATTTCATAACAAAATCACAATTTAGAGCTTAAAGGTGTAACCGAACATGTAACAACAAGTATTGTTCTAGATTAAGGTTCTCTTTCATTATGCAAGTCAACAATTAGATTCAAGATATATACAAAGATAAGAGAGAAAGAGACTCACTAACTCCTTGTAACACCTAACGATGACGAGAAAAAGGATTGGGGTTGGTCTCAAATTGGGATTAGGGATTTAGGATTCGAATTCTGGGAAAGAGAGAGAGAAATGCAGAGAAAAACCAAAATGCAGAGAAAGAAAAAGAGAGTATAAGGAGGGAGAAAGGTAGGATGAAGTAAGAGGTGGGTATGTTGCCAAGGCGTGAAACAAAGAAGAAGATGATGGATATGTCAACAAACGTGAAACAAAGAAGAAGAGATGAAAATTTTAGGGATTTAGCAATTTAGGGATTTGGCAAAGACTCGTTTCTCTTAGAGTGTTTGAACAAATAACAAAAAACTGAATCAATCGATTTTACTAAAGAGAAAAGAAAATCAAAAACTAATTAATTCTTTTAATTATAATTATGAGGGTAAAGTTGGTTTTTAATTAATATAAAGGTTAGTTTACTAAACTAACTACATAAAGGTTTAGATCCACAAACATATACTAGATTTTTGATCCTATTAGCTAATTCTCCCAGATTGTATATTTCAAGGATTTAACGACGCTTAAGTTAGTAATGCATCAAGTACATGCTTAACAATTAGCAAAGTTTCTTCATCTTTATGATTTTTATCTCTCCAATGAGTATAGAGCAGATGGTTTGATATTATATATTCAGGGAACGTGTGTGAGAGACACATGATTAATTTCAAATTTATATGTGAGTAAGTTTGAGATATTTTTTAAGTATGAAACTTTACCCTATTCTATAACTTTTAAGAGCATATATGATGTACATGGTTCAAATTAGCTCTGGACAAAAACCTAGAATCGAAGATCCGACCCGAACCCAATCCAAAAATTAGATACCGAACCGAAATAGAACCGGAAAAATATCCAAACAGGACCTAACCCTCAAGACCCGAAAACCAGAATCCGAATGAATCAGTCCGAGAAACGAATGGGTACCCGAACAAAATCTAACTCTCTTTATCTTGGAGGACAGTCTATCAATTCCAAATAAGATTTTACTACTAGATTCTCTTCTCTCAAGGCGAGTTACAAGTTCGATATTTAGGGCTACTTCTTATGACAAAACGGATGTCGAAAAGTGATTATGCAGTTCTCATCGAACAAAGAAGGAGCACTTTTGTTGCTGGACAATCAGGCCCTTTCTTATGCTGGTCATTTACTTCTGTTAAAAATTTGTTGTAACGAGCCTTGCTAATCTTTGGATGATTGCTTTTAGACTTCCTAAGGGCTTTGTTGATGAGATTAATGCTTTATGTTCGACTTTTCTCTAGCCCGGGCCAGAGCTGAACACGAATAAGGCGAAGATGGCTTGGAAAGATGTTACCACGCCATGCAGGCGTGGTCTCGGTATCAAATCACGCCGCAGATGTAAATAGAGTTTGTTATCTCAAATTCTTTGAGGATATTAGCTCATAAACCATCTCTATGGGTTAAGTGGATACGAACAAACTTGATTAAGACCAACAATGTTTGGACGATAAAAGACAACACAACGAAAAGATCCCGGATGTGGCATAAACTCTTGAAGTATGTAGATTTGGCAAAGAGTTTCCATAAGTTGAAAGTTAGGAATTTCCGCAAATGCTATGATCTCGGAGATCACTGTTCAGCAAAGGCTTCATCATATGTCTACAGCCCTCACTCACATTGAGGATGAAATTGACAAGCTCTTTGTTCGTCCTATGGCCAAGCGGACCGGACATACATACATGGCGTCGGAATTCAGATTCATACCGCGATGAATTCTCCACCAAACACTCGACTCAGCTCATTCCCATTTGAATGCCACAAACCGATTGGTACGTCAATTTTTGTTTTAAACACTCAATACCAAAGTTTTCTTTTTCTCCGTTAAAACCCCGTAATTACCGTTTAATTCCGCTAAACCGAACCGCTAGAGATTACATCTCAACGATCAATTCTATGATCGAATCAACCTGTCTACCGCCCCTACGGCCATCAATTGAGCTCGGTATTGTTCCATGCTCGGTTCAATAACACCCCTGATCTAATATCACAAGATCCTACGTGGTCACCCAACGGCTAACCCGTCGAAATCCAATACCGGGATTCAAACGAGTTAAGTCGTCAAACGACTCTGAAGCATATTAGAATCCAATACCACAGACTTAATATACCAAGTCCCCATGAGATCCAATACCACAGGCTCTCACTCGGTTTACCAATCGATTAGGATTAAATACCACATAATCCTAATCGGTAAACCGCTCCGTTAGGACTAAATACCACATAGCCCTAACCACATCATTAGAGTTAAATACCACATAACTCTAATGATCCATCATCAGGGTTAAATACCACATAACCCCGATGACCCGTCAATAAGATTAAATACCACATAATCCTATCGACCCCAACCACGTATTAGGATCTAATGACGTAGACCCATAAATCACCGAACCAAGACGGAACGATACTTCGCTCTCAACTCCGCAACACATGAAATACCACATCATGTGTCAAACCCGTTGATACATGAAATACTACATCATGTACTCGACATCCCTAATACATGAAATACCACATCATGTATTAATCATCCTCGACAATTTCGATAAACATTCATATCTAATAATTTCTCGTCAATACCATAATCCCGAGGGTTCATTACAATAAACATCGATTACAATACAACTCCGAGAGGATGACTAAGGAACACGGATGTTACATTTGGGAACCTTTCTAGACGCATATGAAGCCAAACCCAATCCCCTTCTTTGAAGATGACTTGTTTACGCCCCTTGTTTGCTTGTTTGGCGTACATCTCAGTTTTCTTCTCAATGTTTTCCCTCGCCTTCGATGTATGCTCTTGAAGTATTCAGCCTTTTTCTGTCCTTCTAAGCTCATGATCTCGGCTGGTGGCAACGGTGAGAGGTCTAATGGCGAGTTTGGGTTGAAGCCATAGACAACCCGAAACGGTGACAACTTGGTGGCTGAGCGAACAACTCGGTTGTAAGCAAACTCAACAAACGGTATACACTCTAACCAATTCTTCAGATTTTTTCCAATGGTCGCTCTCAGCAGTTGAAAAAGGTCCGGTAAACAACCTCAGTTTTCCCATCTGTCGAGGATGGCACATTTCATTCCATGTGCTAAAATCCAATGATGCTTCGCACCGTCGCCTTATTCTTCGAGAAGTAGTGAGGCTACATGGGATTCCAAAGCCGATTGTATCAAATAGAGACACCAAGTTTCGAGTCATTTCTGGATAACGCTTGGAAAAAGCTGGGGACCCAAACTAGTGTTCTCCACTACTAAAATGATACCAAAATGATACACGCCTCAGGAGTCACACCAAAGGATAGCAGCCAAGGCCACAAAGGTTGGCTGAAAGCTGAAGATGAGATTGGAGTCACACCAAGTCTTCTTCAACGGTGTAATTGTAACAGCCAAAAATCTTATCCATTCTCCTTTCCCACTCTAGATAAGCTTCAGGATCCACTCTTCCCAAAGCTGGGTGCGATTGAGTTTCAGGTCTGGTGAGTGCTGAGGCGGTGGTGGCTGATACTGTGGGTTCATGCTCTCCATGTGTTGTGTCTAGGCCGTGGTGGTGGTGGCGGTGGAAGATCGCCTGGATCATGTACCCTTTGATTCTGATACGGTTTAGGTCCATTTTCTCTTCTTGCATGCATGGGAGGGTTCTCCATGCGGTCCATTCGGTTAGAGAGAGCTTGAAGCTGAGTGCTGATATTTGCCATCATCGAATCATGGCATTGTTGGCGTCGACTTGATCATAATTCTCAGCCATGGGGTCGTTTTTTTTCCTTGTACAAAAATAGAGAAATAAGGAGCTTAGTTTTCTGGAAAGAATCAAACAGATTGCAAGAAAAGAAAATTTGCCAAAACAAAACAGGAAAATTCACTTAAATGTAAAAGAAAATTTCACTTATTCTGTTTTAAGCCTTAATTTCTTGTTTAATTTTCGCCTTCTTCAACCTAGCAACCACGAAAATTCAAGCTCTAATGGTGCGAATATCAGCTTAATATGATGAACAAATTCGGTTCTAAGTGACTAAACAAGCAGCACACAAAAACAGAATGCAAACAATTTAACAAGGTGAAACACACAAGCTAAACGATTCCTTCAACAACCTAACCTTTTCTTTTCTTTTCTTAGATTTCTGAAACAATAAACTAGCAACTTAACAAACCAAATCAAAGAAATACTGAAGCAAACAAAAGATGAAACAAAAGCAATAAAGAATCAAAACGAAGCAAATAAGAAGATAAGCAACAGAAGCAACGATTAAACAAGCTATCAATCAAACAACCTAATAACTTGATTCTCAATAACTTCTAAAGCAAATCGATTGAAAGCAAAGGATAGGTTTAGACACAACCTGATTGAAGGAACTTTAGCTCGATACCAAAGATGATACACGCCTCGGTCTCAAAACTCGAAGCTTCAAACGATGGTGTTGCTTCTTCTTCAGTATAGAAGCCCTTCTTCGAAGGTGAACTGCGTGGAGCGATGTGAGGCACTCCTCCACAAGATGCGGAAGTCTTGTTATGAACACGAAGTGACTTTCTTAGTAGTTTGAGAGTCCGATTACTCAATCAAGCAAGAGAAGAGAGTAAGCGAGAGCCGCACACGCTGCACCTTTGAACAGGTCTTAACAGAGATATAAACTTCGAAGTTTTAGGGTAATATGTCGTTATCTTATTAAGAGGACGCACTTTCTAGGCAAACTTATATAATCAGCCTCTTGACGTCAAAACGTCACAAACAGCAGCCCTGAAGAACAACAAGTGTTCATCCTACAAAATAGCAAGGTTTTACGAAAATAAGGAAATAACTCAAAAATGTAAAAGTTTCGAGCTAAAACAGAATCAACTTGTCTCTCTGTCAGTCTTTGCTCTTGGCGCTCAAGCTCCTGAAGCGTGTTCTTGGGACTTGTGAAAGATGTAGTGAGTACCGAGAACTAAGTCCAAAATGCGCACTGAAGCGTTGCCTCGTTAAAACCTTTCCTCGTAAAACCCATACCCCTCGGGACAAACTCCGAAATGGTAAGGAAAAAGAGTACAGATCGCCTTAGCACGATTGCCTTCTACGTGGTTCTGCACCTATATGATGATAGTGAAGACATCAATGTAGGACTTCACGTGTCTCTGATGCTGAGAAGTGGCCATGGTAGCTATGATTAGAAGCACAGCTCGGAGGAGAAGGCCAGAAGCCTTCATTTAAGTCCTGACAATTTGTAGAGCTGGCAAGGCTTTCTGGTGATGCAACTAAATGCTTCATTGTAAGCTTTCCTGGAGTAAAAAGTGATGTAATTGAAGTCCTCTTAAAGTCAGAATTACTGAAGCTTCTGGTCCAGCTTGGTTCTGAAGCCTCCTCCGTGGTGTCCGTTGAGAAGCTGGTACAAAGTCGGCTTTGGTGGGAGTTGCTTTTCTCCAATGCAGCCATGCTACGTGATCCATTGAACTTATGCCTCAATAAGTTTAGCTTCTTTCGGGCATGTAATAGGACCGGCTGGGAATGTGCATGCGGAGTTCGGTTCTCCACAGATCTCAGCGTCTATTTTCCTCCATCTCAAGCTCTGGGCAAGGTGATGTCCTCATACTATAAGTGGTATTCTAAATTTCAATATATCAAACTTTATTATGCCATTTTTTAGCTTTCAAGATTTCGTTGACATTCCATTGAAAATGTCAAAGCAATAACACATAAGCTAATCGAGAAGGAAGGAAATGAGTTAATGAAAATGTTCAAAACCACCAATGTGAATTATGGAATAAATGTGCTCATAAGTGGTTTAATTTTTAATATATCAAACTTTATTATGCCATTGCATTTCAAGATTTCATGACTTTTCCATTGAAAATAGCAATAACTCACCAAAATCGAGAAGGAAGGACATGAGTTCATGAAATGTTCAAAACCACCAAAGTGAATTATGGGGATAAATGTGCTCATAAGTGGTTTAATTTTTAATATATCAAACTTTATTATGTCATTGCATTTTGAGATTTCGTTACATCTCCATTGAAAATATAGCGTATATATCATAAAAAGTGAGAATGAGGGAAGCATGTGTTTCATGAGATGTTCAAAACCGCCAAAAATGAATTATGGGGATAAATGTGCTCACTTAATTGGTGTAAGTTGCAATATATCAAACTTTATTACTGCCATTGTGTGCCGAGATTTTGTGACATTCCATTGATAATAGCGTTAACTCATAAGAATCGAAAAGGAGGGAAATGATTTCATGAATTGTTCAAAACCACCAGAGTGAATTATGGGGACCTAAATGTGCTCATAAGCTGGTTTAATTTTAACACATCAAACTTTATTATGTCATCAAGCATTTCGAGATTTCGTAACCTTCCATTGAAAATAGCGATATATCATAAAAAATCGAGAAGGAGAGAATTGACTTCATGAAATGTTCAAAACCACCAAAGTGAATTATGGAGATAAATATGCTCATAAGTGGTTTAATTCTTAATATAACAAACTTTATTATGCCATTGCATTTTTGGATTTCGTGACCTTCCATTTAAAATAGCAATAACTCATAAGAATGTCGAGAAGGAAGGACATGAGTTCATGAATTGTTCAAAACCACCAAAGTGAATTATGGGGATAAATGTGCTCATAAGTGGTGTAAGTATCAAATTTTATTATGCCATTGCGTTTCGAGATTTCGTGACATTCCATTGAAAATAGCGATAACTCAGCTAAGAATCGAGAAAGCGGAATTGAGTTCATGAAATATTCAAAACCACCAGAGTGAATTATAGGGATAATCAAAAGTTTTCCATAAGTGGTGTAAGTTTCAATATATCAAACTTTATTATGCCATTTCCTTGCTTTCGAGATTTTGTGACATTCCATTGAAAATAGCAATAATTCATAAAATCGAGAAGGAAGGAAATGAGTTAATGAAATGTTCAAAACCACCAAACTGAATTATGGAGATAAATATGTTCATAAGTGGTTTAATTCTTTAATATATCAAACTTTTATTATGTCATTGCATTTCGAGATTTTGTTACATTCCATTGAAAATAGCGATATATCATAAAAATCAGAAAAGAAGGGAAATGAGTTCATGAGGTGTTCAAAACTCGCCAAAATGAATTATGGGGATAAATGTGCTTCCATAAGTGGTGTAAGTTGCAATATATCAAACTTTCTTATGCCATTGCGCTTTCCGAGATTTCGTGACATTCCATTGAAAATAGCAATAACTCATAAGAATCGAGAAGGAAGGGAAATGAGTTAATGAAATGTTCAAAACCACCAAAAGTGAATTATGGAGATAAATATGCTCATAAGTGGTTTAATTTTAATATAACACAACTTTATTATGCCATTGCATTTCTGGATTTCAAGACCTTCCATTGAAAATAAGACTAACTCATAAGAATCGAGAAGGAAGGACATGAGTTCATGAATTGTTCAAAACCACCAAAGTGAATTATGGGGATAAATCATTAGCTGCATAAATGGTTTAATTTTAATATATCAAACTCTTATTATGTCATTGCATTTCGAGATTTCGTTACATTCCATTGAAAATAAGCGATATATCATAAAAATCGAGAAAACGAGAAATGAGTTCATGAGGTTTTCAAAACCGCCAAAATGAATTAACCGCAGGGATAAATGTGCTCATAAGTGGTGTAAGTTGCAATATATCAAACTTTCTTATGCCATTGCGTTTCGAGATTTAGTGACATTCCATTGAAAATAGCAATAACTCATAAGAATCGAGAAGGAAAGAATGAGTTCATCAAAATGTTCAAAACCACCAAAGTGAATTAACAAGGGGATAAATGTGCGCATAAGTGGTGCTCTTCAATTTTAACATATCATACTTTATTATGCCATTGCATTTCGAGATTTCGTGACCTTCCATTGAAAAATAGCTTTGTATATATCATAAAAATCGAGAAGGAGAGAAAATGAGTTCATGAGAATATTCAAAACGACCAGAGTAGGAAATAGAAAGTATGGGGATAAATATGCTCATAAGTGGTTGTAAGTTTCAATAATATCAAATCTTTATTATGCCACTGCGTTTCGAGATTTCGTGACATTCCCATTGAAAAATAGCAATAACTCTCATTAGGAATCGAGAAGGAAGGAAATGAGTTAATGAAATGTTCAAAACCTCATGAGAGCAATTATAGAGATAAATGTGCTCATAAGTGGTTTAATTTTAACATATCAAACTTTATTATGTCATTGTATTTCGAGGTATTGCGACCTTCCATTGAAAATAGCGATATATCCTGCAAATCGAGAAGGAAAGTGACTGTATGAAATGTTTCAAAACCTGAAGAGTGAGTTATAGGGATAAATATGCTAATAAGTTGTGTAAATTTCAATATATCAGACTTTATTATGCCATTTCGTTCAGAGATTTCATGACATTCCATTGAAAATAGCAACTTGCTCATAAGAATCGAGAAGGAAGGAAATGAGTTAATGAAATGTTCAAAACCACCTGATGCAGCCCTAGTTTCTGAAGCATCACACAAACAATTACATGGACTACACTCTTAGCTCATCTAAGGAGCACCTCAAAAATGGAATCAACCCGAACTCAGCTCAAATGATGAAGTTATAAACCATCTGAAGACCATAGAGCAGAATCTCTTGGGATCTGGACTGCAGCTGCACTCGTCGGAGTATTGAAACTAGATAAAGAAGAACCGAGTAGATGTAAGGACCTGTTCTGGAATCTTGACTCAAAGACAGAAGCCGTGAGAGTTGGAATCAAGTCAATAGCTGCTCTGGATCAAGAAGTTATGATGTTTCCAAAGCAGCAGATTCTACACTTGCCCTCATTTCTAATATTCATTAAAGTGCAGTTTGAGTTTTAGGTTAAATATTTATTCTAGTTACCAAAAGAAAATAAAAAAAATCTGACTTTGTCAACATGCAGGGGCGTGATTAGTTATTGCTTTTTGAAATCTTTCATGCAACTCTATATTTGAGTTTAAAACTCTAAATCTAAAACAATCATTTTATATATATATTTAAAAACTCTAAATACCCTTTTATTATTTGTTTTCTTATTTTGGCTGGCAAAAGCTACAGCATCCCCAAAGGCATAAATTATTTATTATAGTCTTTTGAAAAATTATGGAATGTTGTTACGCGAGCTATTTATTATGGAAATTTGGTTCCACAGCCTAAATTTTAGAAACTACAGCAAAAAAATCTCTGAGATCAAATTTCTGTGAAAATCTTTAAATCTTCATCCACAATAATTAGGCCCGATCTGCCATTAGTCATTGTAGATATTTTTAAGTAATAAGAATACAAAGTTTTAAACATGTTTTAGTGATTAATTTTAATTTTAATTTAAAATATTATAAATTTTGCATTCATACTACTCTTCTAATTTTTAGATTATATATCTTACAAAGATTATTTCACATAAATTAAGTTTTTTTGTATTTTTAGCGTTCATTAATATATAATATCAATTTTTTCATTTGTTAATATATTAAAAAATAAAGATAAAATAAAATTTTTAATAAACATATTGCATTGAAAATATAAAGCGACACTTATTCTAAAATAAATTTTAAATTCTAAATCATTGAAATGGAGGAACCATATAATATTCAGTTAATACTTATAGGTTATCTTATTTATACTATGTAATACACAATCAATAACTTTGATATTTGCATATTACTATTTACATTTTTGTTAAAGTACATATTTATATTTTGTTAAAATATTCTAATAATCATAAGTTAAAACTATATTTTATATTAAAAAAATGTGTCCACCTTACTTCATTATCTGGTTTAAAATATAACACCGAAACTCAATTATTATTAAAGATTTCACTTGACCAAAATAAAAGAAGATGTCTGAAGATCTCATTAAAATTATAAAATTCTTGCAAAAGATGTTTTTATTTCTAAAACTATAACACCGAAACTCAATTATTGTAAGAGATTTCACTTGACCAAAATAAAAAAGTCATACGAGATCTCATTAAATCATAAAATTCTTTGGAAAAGGTCATTTTTATTTCTAAAATTTCGGAATGTTTTTTGATGCGTAAAGTTTTATCTATATATATACTTTTTGGTCAAATTTGTTGAATAATGTATACTAATGCCTAATCGACTCTATATAATGAATTAAGACAAATAAATAAATGACGATAAAATCAAATATATTTTTGTGGTTGGATTCTGTCCTACTCTACATAGATATATACTAACACTGATTGCGACTAACTTATTCGTTTTACTCAATTGAAACACTAAAAAGAAGTAGGAAAAAATAATTGAATTACGATTGCAATTGGTTACCACTTTTAAAAAAAATATGGAAAGAAACCATTTTTTAATTTTTTACCATTTAGAAACAATAAATTTTTCTCATCAAATTAAACGAAATAGCAACTTATTAGACAATAACAGCTGAAAACGAGTTCTTCCAAATTCTAAATCAAATTTATCAAAACAGTTTAACTTATTAAATTACTTTGTTGCTTAAGTGAACCAAATACAGCCATTATATATAACACTAATTTGTTTACAGTTGATTAAAAAATTTGAAGGAAAAAAACAATATTGCTTGTATAGTGTAAAATACATTATTTATATCATCTATGACGAATAATTTAGGTGCTAGCTGAAAAAGAGAAAAGTGACTAAAGCTGATAGATTTTATTAATAAAATAAGGGAATATATATATATGAATATAAAGTTTCAAGAGGAAGATAAAACCCTAATGGGCCTAATGGGTCGGACAATGAGTCCATAAGATGTTTCTAACACTTTTCCCATGAATGAAATAACATTGCAGAATACTAAACCAGGATCTATACCAATGGGCAGGGAATGTGTACCTAATTAAACCCTTACCCCAGGAAAACCAGTGGGAAAAAATATGATTTAAAGAAAAAGAGTATAACACGCAGTACTCCACAGGTTGAGCATCTTGTGTAGATCCTTAAGTCAAAAGCATTTAATCCTGATAAATGAGAAACCAGGAGTGTTGAAGTCGGCAATGATTTGGTGAATAGGTGGCCCGAATTCTCACCTTGATGCATTTTGCTACAGACTTACAGTGACCATATGAGTGTTCATGAGTGAAGAAGAATTTGGGCAAGTCATACTTCGTCCGATCCCCTTTGATACTCTTACCGTCCTTGAGCTGAGCAATGCAAGCCGTGTTGTCTTGAGCAACATAACCGTTGGCTCCTTATCTTAGTTCATACCCACAATCTGATGGGATGTGCTGAGTCATGGACACCAGAAAGCCAGACCACACTCTCTACTAATACCATTGAATGGCCAAGATTTCCCGCATGGTTAGATGAGGAGTGGCAGCGATTGTCTACTTCATAGATCTCCATGAGATAGCTGTTCCTCCATGCGTGAAGACATAGCCAGTCTGAACTGGCAGTGCGGATCCGTGTGGAATATCCTGCATGTGAAGCGTGGCCCATCCTTGTATTTGGTTGGTACCCAGCTGTCCTAGATCCTTAGTCCCTTGTAGGTACCTTAGGATGTGTTTAATACCAGTGCCTTTTAGTTGGACATGGAAAGCTAAAGCGAGCTAGGAGACTCACGGTAAAACAGATGTCTGGTCTAGTGTGACTAGCTAAACTTCATTAATGTCTACTAACCTTGAGGTATGGCATTTCAGGGTAGAACTGTTCATCGTCCTTCTTTGGTCCAGAATGGATCTTGTTCAATCAGAGGCTCCTCACAACCATTGGGCTGGTCAATGGGTGGGCCTGGTCCATGTGGAATCTCTTGAGTACCTTTGATGTATGCTGTGAGATTGATGCACAAGGATTCCATCTTTGATGTACTCAAGTTGTAGCCTTGAGCAAATTTAGTTTTGCCCAGTCTTTGTTTCAAATTCTGCTTTTAAGCATCCTCTTGTTTGGCCGATTTCTCCGGATGTTAGAGGATATTTAAATCATCCTTGATATCTAGCTATGATCTGAAATCCTTTGTTTTTCGTATTTCTTGTTAAAGATGCATGGACTGATCGAATCGTTTTTGTAGCCTTCTACGATGGGAGATATTCACTTAACAGGTTCATACCACATACGTGTAGCTTTGTTTCGTACATATAAGGATTTGTTCCAGCCTAATGCGGTGCTGATCTCGAGATGCATGCTTATCTTTAGGATTCGATGCCATCTGGTAATCTCATATAGATTTCATTGTCCAGTGGTCCATAGAGATAGGCGGTTACAACATCCATTAACCTGTAAATCCTAAGGTATCTGCCTGGCCAGACTTATGAGGAATCGAAAAGTAGTTGCATCCACCTGAGGAGAATAAGTCTCTTTATAATCGGTTCGGGTCTGTGAGAATCATATTAGCCACAAGCCGTGCCCATCTAACGACTTCACCGAGTTCGTTTCTTTTACGCACAAAAGACCAACATTTGTGGCCCACTGGTTTAGTATCGAATGGTGGCCATACAATTGGATAAACACATTCCCTTTTCTGGCTGTGCTCCACGTTGCTTCTTCTTTCCATTTTAGCGGTCTGATCCTACGAGGTGCACTCAATTGCCAGACGTGGGTTAGATCACTCTTGCGTGTGCGCAACCTCAAGTGCTTACCTTGTATGCAAAGATTGCATCTATGTCGACATCTTTTCTATTCCATTGAGTTCCAGACATGCTATAATTGATAGAGATTTCATTATTATTGATCCCTTCGGAACCTTGAGATTTGGCGTCCCAAACCTCTTTGTATCGGTTCACTGAAGTGAATCTCGGCATGGCTATGTCATTATTTCAAGGAATCAGAAGAACAGCCGTTGCACCTCTCTTTGGTTTCGGGATTCTTATCTTTGGAACCTAATGGTGCGCCACATTTATTACGTGTCTGAGACTCTGCAGCCAGCTTAGTCTGTCCTTTTTGGACATCTATTCGTCTTGGTGCATTACAAGGCTGGTATGTACGATTTGGTTACTGTTTGTTTGGATCAGCAAAGGAATCTGGCAATTGGTCAGCTAGCTTTTGTAGATGTATAATCTTTTAGGACCTCTGAATCACATTCTAGAGAGTCCGAGGATCACCATTGTAAGGGATGTTTGATTCCATGAACTTTCTTTCTAGAAACATGTGTGTCTCTCCACCTAAGGCAAGAGGATACAGATTCATCAAATTGGCAATCTGCATATCGGCCTTAAATGGGTCTCGTGACGGTGACTCAAAGTCTTTGATAATGGTGGGAGAATCAAAACCAGCATATATTCCCATCCTCCTGCGAGGTCCCATTTTAGTTCTCTGGTGGTGCAATGGGTACCACAGTAGAACACCCAAATGTCATATATCTGGGAGGTATCGGCTCATGACCGTTAACAATTAGGATGGTGAATATCTATGCTCACTAGATGGCCGAATGCGTATTAGTTCAGCAGCATATCAAAATTTGCATGTCCCCCAGCTGAAAAACAGGAGCTAAGGCCTCATGAGAGCAATAATTGAGCAATCCGCTGAATTTGTTTAATGAATGGTTCGTGAAACCATTCAATATTATGGACATGTCACCACAGGATGTTCAACACTTTACCCCATGGCCATATAATACTAATTCAGCAACAGGAAGTGAATTAACTGGCATTATCAAGGCAGCGTATAGTCTTAAGTGGGAAAATACGGAAAATGGGCTCATAATCTGATGATTTGGGCCAATAACCTAGCAAATGCTTAGTTTCGAAGGACAATAGATAAACATGCGACCAGCGGGCTCGATGCATCAATTAGAACCATGAAGTACCGAAATGTCCCACAAGGTGGGTGGATCGGAACACATGTGTCTCCTTGGATTGGTTCGAGAAAATTCAAGGTCTCTTTAGACACTTTGGCTTGGTGAAGGCCAGGTGATCAGCTTCCCTTGTGAACAAGCTGTGCACGTGAGGTGCTGAGGGAAAAATCGGTTTTCTTTAAAGGTGTACTTACTTTAGAACTTTGAATCAATTTACGCGTCATATTAGTATGGGATGAGCTGGCCGGTCGTGCCAAATAGTGTGATCTTTGAATCGCTGCTTTAATAGCAACATTAGCCTCAATCATACTGACCTTAGCATAGTAAAGGCCGGTAGATAGTGCGAACAAAGTCTCAAGGACTTGTTTATGGTAGTGTGAGATCTTAGTGTCATTAGAGTTCTTTGTTTCCCTTCACCTTTGGGTTTCGATGTGGAAACCATTTGGTCTTTATATCTTTGAGGCTAAATGGAATTTCTCTTTGAACTATGGGTGAGTATAATGCCATCTAGTATTTCTAGATGTGTGATTGATAATATCACTTACTGGGCTTAGCTGTGTATTTTAATAGAGCTCAAATTTTATTTATTGTGCTAATGTTTGCGGTTTTTATTATGAGATTTATGAAGTATCTCTTATTATTTTAGTATGGTATGGCTCAGGATCCTGTCCACCACAATGATGTGTTTGAGCTAGTTCATAGCTTTAATAGACAAGAGGAATCGATTTAAATAAGTAATTAAATAAACCAATTTCATAGAAAATAATGTGCATAATAAAAAAAAAATAAGTTACAGAAGAACCTGAGTCAAAGTCAAACAAAGCCCAAATAAATATTATTATAAAGCAAATATCTAAATAACGAAATCAATCAAGAAGATTAGAAGTGCGGTAATCCATGTGATCCCAGCCTTGTCATCTTTGAAGTCACCTTAATAATCTTGGCAGTTAGCTTCAGGATGGCGACTTTCTGTGCTTCTGATAGAGATCCACAAAGAGACTTGGGAGTGCGGCAGTTCTTGGACCAATGATTTGACATCCATGGGGTGGCAAGGGGATGGATTGGTGGGAGGTTGGCTGAATGGGTCGGTTTGGAGATTTCCACGACCTTCTTACCCAGCAGCCATGCTGAGGTTAGGTCGGTTGCCTGGTGTGTTTAGAAATTCCCATCTGTGCCACAGCTACGTCCATTGCCACGTCCACGGCCACAGTGAGAGGATGCGACTCACGCGGCCCAGAGGACGTGGTTGGATTCTCTCTTGGCTCCTTCAAATTTGATGGGCCTCTGGTAGTGGGGCTGATCACAGAGGGCCTTTGAGCCTTGTTCCTCATCAACAACTCATTATTTTTCTGCTAGGAGTAAGCAAGAGATCAAATCCTCATTATGCATTCGCGTATTTCAGCGCGGTATTATTCTTGAAGCACCTGATAATTCTGGAAGTATGAAATGTTGACAATGTCTTTTCCAAGCTCATTGTCGAGACACTTCTTCGCCACATAGTTTCATGATTGAAACGATCCCAAAATAACTCGGAGTTGTAGGCGTCAGCAGTTTGAAATCTTAGAGCCAATGCAGGGGTTCTTCCACTCAGGCTTGGCTTGGGGCAATACGGACCCAGCTACGATGTACCTCTTTTTCGGTGCAAAGGTCGAATTAGGTTCTCATTCGTAGAGATATATTATTGATTTTGAGGCTACCGGCCAGGTATTGGCGGACAAAAATATCGCCTGGAACCGATCTTTGAGAGATACGGTGTTACCATCGATGATGCCTTCACTAGGCCTTTGGAGTTGAGGAAAATTTCAGTAATAGGGCCCACGGGAATGATTATCTCTGAGACATTGAGTGCCTCGAATTCAACCTTTTGAAAAATAAACTTTCCTTAAATGAAAAAATGCTATTTATGGAAGGCACTACTATTTTGGGGAAATTTTCTATTTTGGAAAAATTTCTATTTTATAAGGTTTCCATTTGTCTTGAATAGGATTCGAAATTTCCCCGATTTAGTTAGGATTTAAAATTTGATAATTTTCCTCTTTTTATTTAGATTTTCCTTTTATTGATTATGATTAAACTTTTCCTATTTAGAATAGGATTTAGGGTTTTTATTTTCTAAAGTAATGCCGGATGAGCGATACGCCCGGATAAAGAGTGATAACATGGGATGAACAATAACCGCGTTTTGTGTTTTTAGGGTTTTAGGGAGCCTTTCGTGCTGATAACGTGTTGTAAACTGATATATCTTATTAATGGAGACAGGGAATATATATATGAGTCTCGGGGACCTAGGAAAAGATAAAACCCTAATGGACCTAATGGGTGATTAATGAGTCCATAAGATGTTTTATAGCAAAAATTAACATTCGTGCTAACAAGTAAGCTTTCTTATCCTCATTTTATATATATATATTAATTCAAAAAAATAGAGTAAGTTTTATTTATCTTTATTTATTTATAGAGAATCGAAATTATTAAATATTACATAAAATTATGGCTTGATTTTATTGTTTCCTAATTTTTTTTTTTTTAAAGATATTTTTCAACTAAATAATTAATTATTAACATAAATATATTAAAACCTTAATTTTAAGATTTCATTTATTTATAAAATAATATACTATTAAAATATTAAAAAATTTTATTTAATTTATTAATTTTCTAAAAAAATTACTAATATTTTATCCAGCGTGCCCTTGAAATCACCTAGTATACTCTCTATTTGATATGTAAGATACCTTGTATTAGAAGATTCTTACTAAACTTTATGTGGTACTAGGTGAAAGATCTTATTACACAGATCATTTACATTATGCAACTCTATTTCCTATAATCCTGTTTTCTTCATGCTACTTCAGTCATTGTAGGTCTCATGTCACTAGGGAAAGCTAAGCATGAAAATGCGAGCTCAGCCACGGTATCGATGAGAGAGTCCATGCGTAGAGATCCAGGTTGAGAATCGGGTCCTATAATCTCATTCGATTTTGTCAACAGCAAGAGCTGCTATGTTTATTTCAGTATGTGGAATGGCGTGAAATCATGAACTTTCAATCTGTTATAATCGGCAAGGACGACTCAAGCTTCTGCGTATCAACTCATAAAAAGATGGAAGCATTGATGATTCTGAGGGTCAACCATGGAGTCCCTTGAGGGAACCGTTGATATGTTGCAAGTTTCATTAATCCCATGGAATCTTTGAAAGATTTGAAATCATAAATCAAGAAGGATGTTAGTCAGATTTCTGAATGATGATTGGGTGGGTTCAACCATTACTTTAGAAGTGGAGGTAAATTGCTTTAGCTGTTTAATTGAAAAACTGCTTGTACTGTTGATACTAAACTACCAACCAATTCCTAAGTCTAGAACATCCTCCTCCATTTGCCGCTACTACGGTCACACTTTTTCTTTACACCGAAAAGAGGGGGGTGAGTAATCTAGGATTACTCAGCGAAGGAGTGAAGTCTTAGAGCTCTTTAAGATTCTCGATACACAAACACATTTAGAAAGTCACAAAGTCTAACTACAAGACAGCGGAGACGATCACGATATTAGCGACACACACCATCAGTAAATGGAACAACGTTTCATAACAGCCACATGGCCCGGATATCATGTGCCACGCCTTTTGGTATCCCTAAAATTATTTTCTCAGTCGTTGCACCACACTTTATCTACACTATACCACTTTCGTACCTACCAATTGGTTATCAAAATTTTTGCACTTCTTCCCGATTACAGTGAAAACTTCGTGGGCTCGTCGGCTGATAGCCATCCTGACCTAAGAAACGAAAAATGAGTTCATAAATGTTCAAAAATAGAAAAGTGAGTTATGAGGATAAATAAGCTCATAAGGGGTATAAGTTTCAAATATATCCACAAACTTTAACCCTTTTAATAGTTTTGAGATTTGAAGTGACCTTCCATCGAAAATATTATTGATAACTCATAGAATGAGGAAGCGAAGAAAAATGAAGTTCATGAAATTTCAAAATACCAGAGTGAATTATGGGGATAAATGTAGTCATAAGTGGTATAAATTGCATATATATCAAGCTATATTATGCCATTGCATTACAGATTACGTGACCTTCCTGCATTGAAAAATAGCGATAAGCTGCATAAAAATTACAAAAGGAAGTAAATGAGTTCATGAAATGTTTAAAAACCACCAGAGATTAATTATAAGCAGGTTATATGTGCTCTTAAAGGTGTAAGTTTCAATAAAACAAACTACGGCATTGCGTTTTGAAATTTCATGACCTTCCATTGAAAATAGGAAAAAATGTATAAGGTAAATGAGGAATAATGCGTTCTTAGGTATTCAAAAACTGAAGTGAATTATGGGGATAAATGTGCTCATAAGTGGTATAAGATTGATATATCAAGAAACTTTCTTATACCCATTACGTTTAGATTTAGTGACATTCCATTGAAAATAAAGATAACTAAGAATGAAAAAGGAAGTAAATGAGTTCATGAAATGTTTAACACCACCTGAAGTTAATTATAAGACCATCAATGTGCTCATAAGAGGTGCCAAGTTTCAATAAATCAAACTTTATTCTGACGGCATTAAAGATTTTAGAGGATTTCGTGACCTTCCATTGAAAATATGATAACTCATGGTATCGAAATGAGGGCAATGCGTTAACTTGGAATGTTAACAGGAAACCACCAGAAGTGAATTATGCAAGGGATAAATGTGCTCATAATTGGTGTAAGTTTCGATATATCAAACTTTTTATTATGCCATTACGTTTGAGGATTTGGTGACATTCCATTGAAAATAGCGATAACTCATAAGAATCGAGAAGGAAGGAAAAGAGTTCATGAAATGTTCAAAACCACCAGAGTGAATTATAGGGGATAAATATGTACTCCTTAAGTGTTGTAAATTGCAATATATCAAACTTTATTATGCCATTGCGTTTCGAGATTTCGTGACATTCCATTGAGATAGCAATAAACTCATAAGAATCTGAGATGGAAGAAAATAAGTTGTGAAATGTTCAAAACCACCATAGTGAATTATGGGGCTAAATGTGCTCACTGATTGGTGTAAGTTTCAATATATCAAACTTTATTTATGCCTTTGTGTTTGAAATTTTCTGACCTTCCATTGAAAATAGCACGATAACTCACTACAGAATCGAGAACGAAGAAAATGAGTTCATAAAATGTTCAAAAAATAAATAGAAGAAGAGTGATTTATGGGGATAAATATAAGCTCATATACAGGTGTAAGTTTTCAATATATCCAAACTTTCGTATGTATATGCATTTTTGAGATTTGAAGTGGACCATCCATCGAAAATATTGATAAGCTCATAAGAATCGGAAGAGCAGAAGAAAATGAGTTCATGAAATTTTCAAAAACCACAGAGTGAATTATGGGGACTAAATGTGCTTGATCATAAGTGGGTGTAAATTGCTTGAGCCATCAAACTTTATGCTACCATTGCATTTTTTGAGATTTATTGACCTTCCATTGAAAATAGCGATAACTCATAAGAATAGAAAAGGAGAGTAAATGAGTTCATGAAATGTTTAAAACCACCAGAGTGAATTATGGGGATAAATGTGCTCACTAAGAGGTGTAAGTTTCAATAAATCAAACATTGAAAACTACCGACATTGCGTTTCGAGATTTAGAGCGACCTTCCATTATGAAAATAGCGACAACGTCTTCTAGAATCGAGAGAAAATGAGGGGCAATGCGTTCTTAGAATGACAAAACCACAAGGAAGTGATGATAATGGGGATAAATGTGCTCATAAGTGAATAAGTTTCGATATATCCAAACTTTATTTATGCCATTACGTTTCGAGATTTGTGACGGCTTTTCATTGAAAATAGCGATAACTCATAAGAATCGAGAAGGAAGGAAATGAGTTCATGAAATGTTCAAAACCACCAAAGTGAATTATGCAAATGTGCTCTTAAGTGGTGTAAATTACAATATATCAAACTTTATTATGCCATTGCGATTTCGAGATTGAGTGACATTCCATTGAAAATAGCAATAACTTTCATGGAATCGAGATGGAAGAAATTAAGTTCATGAAATGTTCAAAACCACCAAAGTGAATTATGGGGGCTAAATGTGTTCATAATTGGTGTAAGTTTCAATATATCAAACTTTATTATGCCTTTGTGTTTAGAGATTTTAAGACCTTCCATTGAAAATAAAGATAACTCTTGAGAATCGAGAGCGAAGAGAAAAATGAGGTTATATAAAATATTCAAAAATACTAAAAGTGAGTTATGGAGATAAATGAGCTCATATAGAAGTGTAAGTTTCAATATATCAAACTTTATTATGCCATTGCGTTTTAAGGAATTTAGTGAACCTTCCATCGAAAAATATTGATATCTCATGAACAATCGAGAACGAAGAAAATGAGTTCATTAAATGTTTAAAAATACGAAAATTGAGTTATGGGGATAAATAAGCTCATAAGAGGTGGAAGTTTCAATATATCAAACTTTATTATTGCCATTGCGTTTTTGAAGATTTAAGTGACCTTCCATCGAAAATATTGACAACTCATTAAGAATAGAAAGGAAGAAAGAAAATGAGATTCATGAAATGTTTTTAAAAAAACCACCAGAGTGAATTATGGGGATAAAAGTGCTCATAAGAGGTGGAAGTTTCAAGCAATCAAACTTTATTCATTTGCATTTTCGAAGATTTAGTGACCTTCCCTGTGAAAAATAAGCGATAACTCATAAGAAGAATGAAAAGAGGGACATGCGTTCTTGGAATGTTCAAAACCACCAAAGTGAATTATGGGGATAAAAATATGCTCATAAGTGGTGTAAGATTACGATATATCAAACTTTTATTATGCCATTACGTTTAGAGATTTCTTAGGCATTCCATTGAAAATTACGATAACTCATAAGAATCGAGAAGGAAGGAAATGAGGTTCATGAAATGTTCAAAACCTGCCAGAGTGAATTATGGGGACTAAATGTATGTGCTCTTAAGTGGTGTAGAATTGCAATATATCGGAAACTTGTATGCCAGAAGTTACGTTTCGAGATTTCATGACATTCCATTGAAAATAGCGATAACTAATAAGAATCGAGAAGGAAGGAGATGAGTCACATGAAATCTTCAAAACCACAAAGTGAATAATGGGGATAAATGTGCTCTTCGTGGTGCAAATTACCTCAAACTGTGTATTATGCCATTTCGTTTCGAGATTTCGTGACATTCCATTGAAAATAGCAATAACTCATAAGAATCGAGATGGAAGAAAATAAGTTCATGAAATGTTCAAAACCACCATAATAAATTATGTATTTAAAATATTAGCTCATAATTGGTGTAAGTTTCAATATATCAAACTTTATTATGCCTTTGTGTTTGAGATTTACTGACGCTTCCATTTAAAATAGCGATAACTCATAAGAATCGAGAGCGAAGAAAATAGGTTCATAAAAATGTTCAAAAATACGAAAGTGATTTATGGGGATAAATAAGCTCATAAGAGAGTGTAAGTTTCCAATATATCAAACTTTATTATGCCATTGCGTTTTTAAGATTTAGTGACGCTTCCATTGAAAAATATTGATATCTGTAAGAATCGAGGAAGCAGAAGAAAAAAATGAGTTCATGAAATTTCTAAAAAACCACCAGAGTGAATTATGGGGATAAATGTGATCATAAGTATGGTGTAAATTGCATATATCAAACTATATTATGCCATTGCATTTTGAGATTTAAATGTGACCTTCCATTGAAAATAACGATGACTATCATAAGAGCGAAAAGGGAAGTAAATGAGTTCATGAAATGTTTAAAACCACCAGAGTTAATTGCATAAGGATAAATGTGCTCACAAGAGGTGTAGGATTTCAATAAATGTCAAAGACTTTATTACGGCAATGATGCGTTTTCGAGATTTAGTGACCTTCCATTGAAAATAGCGATAACTCATAAGAATCGAAATGAGGGCAATGCGTTCTTAGAATGTTCAAAACCACCAAAGTGAATTATAGGGATAAATGTGCTCATAGGTGATTGTAAGTTTTCGATATATCAAACTTTATTATGCCATTGCGTTTCGAGATTTAGCGTGACATTCCATTGAAATTATGATAACTCTTAAGAATCAGAGAAGGAAGGAAATGAGGTTCTTCATGAAATGTTCAAAACCACCAGAGTGAATTATGAAATAAATGTGCTCTTAAGTGGTGTAAATTTGCAATATAATAAAACTTTATTATCTCATGCTGCGTTTCGAAATTTCGTGACATTCGTGAAAGAAGCAATATGTCATAAGAATCGATATGGAAGAAAATAAGTTCATGAAATGTTCAAAACCACCAAAAGTGATTATATGGGGCTAAATGTATTCATAATTGGTGTAACAAGTTTCAATATATCAAACTTTATTATGCCTTTGTGTTTTGAGATTTTCGACCTTCCATTGAGAAATAAAGCGATAACTCATAGAAATCAAGAACCAAGAAAATGAGTTCATAAAATGTTCAAAAATATAAAAAGTGGAGTTATGGAGATAAATGAGCTCATAAGAGGTGTAAGTTTCAACAGCCTCTCAAACTTTACTTATGCGGCTGCATTTTTGAGATTGTTTGACGCTTCCATCGAAAATATTGATAACTCATAAGAATCGAGAACGAAGAAAATGAGTTCATAGGAAATGTTCAAAAATATGGCAAAGTGAGTTATGGGGATAAATAAGCTCTTTTATAAGAGGTGTAAAGTTTTCAAATATATCAGAAACTTTAATGTCTGCCATTGCGTTTTTGAGATTTCGTGACCTTCCATCAGAAAAATATTGATAACTCATAAGAATAGAAAAGGAATAAAATGAGTTCACTTGAAATGTTTAAAACCACCAAAGTGAATTATGGGGATGTAAAAGTGCTCATAAGAGGTGGAAGTTTCAATAAATCAAACTTTATTACGGACATTGCGCTTTTCGGAGATTACAGTGGACCTTCCATTTGAAAATAGCGATAAGCTCATAAGTGAATCGAAATGAGAGGCAATGCGTTGGAATGTTCAAAACCACCAAAGTGAATTATGGGGATGCAAATGTGCTCTTAAGTGGTGTAAATTGCAATATCAAACTTTATTATGCCATGTAAAGCTTCGAGATTTAAGTGACATTCCATTGAAAAGAGCAATAACTCATAAGAATCGAGATGGAAGAAAATAAGTTCATGAAATGTTCAAAACCACCAAAGTGAATTATGAGAGCCAAATGTGCTCATAATTGGTATGAAGTTTCATGTTACTATACCCAAACTTCTATTATGCACTGTGTTATGAGATTTTGTGACCTTCCATTAGATGCAAATAAGATAACTCATAGGAATCAAAACTTGAAAATGAGTTCATAAAATGTTCAAAAATACTATGTGGTAGTTATGGGGATAAATGAGCTCAGAATAGGTGTAAGTTCTCAATATATCAACACTTTATTAGCGCCACTGCCTTAAAGGAGATTCAGTGAGGCTCTTCCATCGAAAATATTGATAACCTCATAAGGTGAATCCCAAGAATATCGAGCAATGAAACATGAGTTCGGCTTAAATTCTATTTTTCAGTGGAACACCAGAGTGAATTATGGGGATAAATGTGGATCATAAGTGGTGTAAATTGCATATATCAAACTATATTATGCCATTGCATTTTTGAGATTTCGTTACCTTCCATTGAAGAAATAGCGCGATAACTCATAAGATTAGAAAAGGAAGTTACAAATGAGTTCATAAAATGTTTAAAACCACCAGAGTTAATTATGGGGATAAATGTGCTCACTTAAGAGGTGTAAGTTTCAATAAATCCAAACTTTATTACGGTGCATTAAAAGCGTTTTGAGATTTAGTGACCTTCCATTGAAAATAGCGATAACTCATAGAATCGAAATGAGGGCAATGCAGTTCTTGGAATGTCTAAAACCACCAAAGTGAGATTATGGGGATAAATGTGCTCATAAGTGAACTGTAAGTTTACGATATATCAAACTTTATTATGCGCATTACGTTTTCGAGATTTAGTGACATTCCATTGAAAATAGCGACATAACTCATAAGAATCGAGAAGAAGGGAAGAAAAGAGTTCCATGAAATGTTTCAAAACCACCAGAGTGAGATTATGGGGATAAATGTGCTCTTAAGTGGTGTAAATTGCAATATATCAAACTTTATTATGCTTCATTGCAGTTTGAGATTTCGTGACATTTCCATTGAAATAGCAATAACTCATAAGAATCGAGATGGAAGAAAATCAGTTGCATGAAATGTTCAAAAACCACCAAAAGTGAATTATGGGGCTAACATGTGTTCATAATTGGTGTAAGTTTCAATATATCAAACCTATTATGCCTTTGTGGTTTTGAGATTTTCTGACCCTTCCATTGAAAAATAAGCGATAACTCATAGAAATCAAGAACCAAGAAAATGAAGTTCCTATAAAAATGTTTCAAAAAATACTAAAGTGAGTTATGGAGATAAATGAGCTCATAAGAGGTGTGTTTCAATATATCAAACTTTATTATGCCACAAGTGCGTTTTTGAGATTTCGTGGGCACCTTCCATCGAAAATATTGATAACTCATAAGAATCGAGAACGAAGAAAATGAAGTTCATGAAATGTTCAAAAATACGAAAGTGAGTTATGGGGATAAATAAGCTCACTTATAAGAGGTGTAAGTTTCCAATATATCAAACATTACATGCCATTGCGTTTTGAGGATTTCGTGACCTTCCATCGAAAAAATAAATATTGATAACTCATAAGAATAGAAAAGGAAGAAAATGAGTTCATGAAATGTTTAAAACCACCAAGAGTGAATTATGGGGATAAAAGTGCTCATAAGAGGTGTAAAGCTTCAATATAATCAAACTTTATTACGGCATTGCATTTTCGAGATTTACGTGACCTTCCATTGAAAATAGCGATAACTTCATAAGAATCGAAATGAGGGCAATGCGTTCTTGGAATGTTCAAAACCACCAAGAGTGAATTATGGGGATAAATGTGCTCTTAGAGTGGTGTATTAATTGCAATATATCAAACTTTATTATGCTACATTGCGTTTCGAGATTTGTTGACATTCCACTGAAAGTTAGCAATCAACTCATAAGAATCGAGGATGGAAGAAAATAAGTTCATGAAATGTTTCAAAACCACCAAAGTGAATTATGGGGCTAAATGTGCTCATAATTGGTGTAAGCTTCAATATAGTCAAACTTTATTATGCCTTTGTGTTATTGAGGAATTTTGTGACCTTCCATTGAAAAGTAGCGATAACTCCATAGGAATCAAAACGAAGAAAAATGAGTTCCATAAAATGTTCAAAAATACTTCAAAGTGAGTTATGGGGATAAATGAGCTCAGAATAGGGTGTAAGTTTCAATATAATCAAACTTTATTATGCCATTGCGTTTTTGAGATTTCGAAGTGACCTTCCATCGAAAATATTGATAACTCATAAAAATCGAGAACGAAGAAAATGAGTTCATTAAAAATTTTCAAAACCACCAGAGTGAATTATAGGGGATAAATGTGATCATAAGTGGAATTGTAAAATTGCATATATCAAACTATATTATGCCATTGCATTTTTGAGATTTAACAAACGTGGACCTTCTGCATTGAAAATAGCGATATTAGCTCATAAGATTAGAAAAGGAAGCAAATGAGTTCATGAAATGTTTAAATACCACCAGAGTTAATTATGGGAATAAATGTGCTCATAAGAGGTGTAAGTTTCAATAAATCAAACTTTATTAATGACATTATGCGTTTTGAAAGAATTTCGTTGACCTTCCATTGAAAATAGCGATAACTCATAAGAATCGAAATGCTGAGGGCAATGCGTTCTTGGAATGTTCAAAGACCACCAAAGTGAATTATGGGGATAAATGTGCTCACAAGTGGTGTAAGTTTCGAATATATCAAACTTTATTACTGCTTCACACATTACGTTTAGAGATTTCGTGACATTCCATTGAAAATAGCGATAACTCATAGCAATCGAGAAGGAAGGAAATGTGTTCATGAAATGTGCAAAACCTACCAGAGTGAATTATGGGGATAAATGTGCTCTTAGAGTGGTGTAAATTGCAATATATAAAACTTTTATTATGCCATTGCGTTTTGAGATTTCATGACATTTCCATTGAAAATAGCAATAACTCATAAGAATCGAGATGGAAGAAAATGGTTCATGAAATGTTCAAAACCACCAAAGTGAATTATGGGGCTAAATAAGTTCATAATTGGTGTAAGTTTCAATATATCCAAACTTTATTATGCATTTGTGTTTTGAGATTTTTTTGACCTTTCCATTGAAAATAACGATAACTCATAGGAGATCGAGAACGAAAGAAAATAAGCAGCTCATAAAATGGTCAAAAATACTAAAGTGAGTTATGGGGATAAATGTGCTCATAAGAGGTGTAAGCTTTCCTCAATACTCTATCAAACTTTAATACGCCATTGCAAGTTTGTAGATTTCGTGGACCTTCCAAATTGAAAATAGCGATAACTCATAAGAATCGAGAATGAGGGCAATGCGTTCTTGGAATGTTCAAAACCACCAAAGTGAATTATGAGGACAAATACATGCTTTCATAAGTGGTTGTAAGTTTCAATATATATAACTTTATTATGTATTTGTGTTTTGTAAGATTTTGTGACCTTCCATTGAAAAATAGCGATAACTCCACAGGAATCGAGAGAACAGAAGAAAATTAGTTCATAAAATGTTCAAAAATACTAAAGTGAGTTATTGGGATAAATGTGCTCATAAGATATGTAAGTTTTAATATATGAAACTTTATAATATGCCATTACTGCTATTACGAGATTTTGTGACACATTCCATTTAAAATAAGCGATAACTCATAAGAATTCGGGAAGGAAGGAAATGAGTTGGCATGAAATGTTCAAACCCATCAGAGTGAATTAGTGGGGATAAATGTGCTCATAAATGGTGTAAATTTCGAAATATCAAACTTTATTATGCCATTACTTTTCGAGATTTCTTGACATTCCATTGAAAATAGCGATAACTCATAAGAATAGAGAATCAGAAGATAGTCAAATCTTATGAATATGGTTTAACTTTATTATCCCAGCATAAATGTGCTCATAAGGCGTGGTAAGTTTCAATATATCAAACTTTATTGTACATGCCATTACGTTTCGAGATTTCGTGGACATTCCATTGAAAATAAAGCGATAACTCATAAGAAGAATCGAGAACTAAGAAAATGAGTTCTATGAAATGTTCAAAACCACCAGAGTGAATTATGGGGATAAATGTTCTCATAAGTGGTGTAAATTGCAATATATCAAACTTTATTAAGTGCCATTGCATTTTCGAGATTTCGTGACCTTCCATTGAAAATAGCGATAACTCATAAGAATCGAAAATGAGGGTAATGCGTTCTTAGAATGTTCAAAAACCACCAAAGTGAATAATGGGGATAAATGTGCTTTATAAGTGGTGTAAGTTTCCGATATATCAAACTTTATTATGCCATTACGTTTAGAGATTTCGTGGACATTCCATTGAAAATAGCGATAACTCATAAGAATCGAGAAGGAAGGGAAATGTGAGTTCATGAAATGTTCAAAACCACCAGAAGTGAATTATGGGGTATAAATGTGCTCTTAAGTGGTGTAAGTTTCAATATATCAAACTTTATTATGCCTTTGTGTTTGAGATTTTCTGACACTTCCATTGAAAATAATGTATAACCTCATGAATCGAGATGACGAAGAAAATGAGTTCATAAAATGTTCAAAAAATACAAAAGTGAGTTATAGGGGATAAATATGCTCATAAGAGGTGTTTCAATATATCAAACTTTATTATGCCATTGCGTTTTTGAGATTTCGTGACCTTCCATCGAAAATAGCTTGAATAACTCATAAGAATCGAGAACGAAGAAAATGAAGTTCATGAAATTTTCAAAACCACCAAGAGTGAACAATTATGGGGATAAATGTGATCATAGAGTGGTGTAAATTGCAATATATCAAACTTTATTATGCCATTGCATTTTGAGATTTCGTGAGGCCTTCCATTGAAAGTAGCGATAACTCATAAGAATAGAAAAGGAAGTAAATGAGTTCATGAAATGTTTAAAACCACCAGAGTTAATTACTTGGGGATAAATGTGCTCATAAGAGGTGTGTAAGGATTTCAATAAATCAAACTTTATTACGGACATTGCGTTTTCAGGATTTCTCGTAACCTTCCATTGAAAATAGCGTATAACTCATAAGAATCGAAATGAGGGCAATACGTTCTTGGAATGTTCAAAACCACCAAAAGTAAATTATGGGGATAAAATGTGCTCATAAGTGGTGTAAGTTTCGTTATATCAAACTTGTGTATTATGTCCATTACGTTTCGAGATTTCGTGACATTCCATTGAAAATAGCGATAACTCATAAGAATAAAGAGAAGGAAGGAAATGAGTTCATGAAATGTTCAAAACCACCAGAGTGAATTATGGGGATAAATGTGCTCTTAAGTGGTGTAAATTGCAATATATCAAACTTTGTATGCCAATATGCGTCTCGAGATTTCGTGATATTCCATCATTGAAAATAGCAATAACTCATAAGAATCAGAGATGGAAGAAATTAAGTTCATGAAATGTTCAAAACCACCAAAAGTGAATTATGGGGCTAAATGTTAGTTTGCATAATTGGTGTAAGTTTCAATATATCCAACTTTATTATGCCTTTGTATGTTTTGAGATTTTCTGACCTTCCATTGAAAATAGCGATAACTCATAGGAATCGAAAGCGAAGAAAATGAGTTCATAAAATGTTCAAAAATACTAAAGTGAGTTTTGGCGCATAACATTTTAGCTCCATAAGAGGTGTAAGTTTCAATATATCAAACTTTATGTATGCTATGGTGCGCTTTTGAGATTTCAGACCTTCCATCGAAAATATTTGAGTAACTCATAAGAATCGAGAAACTGAAGAAAAATGAAGTTCCATGAAATGTTCAAAAAATACGAAAGAAAATGAGTTATGGGATAAATGAGCTCATAAGAGGTGTCAGTTTCAATATATCAAACTTTATTATGCCATTATGCTTTTGAGATTTTAGTGACCTTCCATCGAAAATTATATATAACTCATACAGAGGGTCGAGAACGAAGAAAATGAGTTCATGAAATGTTCAAAACCACCAGAGAGAATTATGGGGATAAATGTGCTCATAAGTGGTGTGCAAATTGCAATATATCAAACTTTATTATGCCATTGCATTTTTCGAGATTTCGTGACCTTCCATTGAAAATGGCGATAAGCTCATAAGAATCGAAATAGAGGGCAATGCGTTCTTGGAATGTTCAAAACCACCAAAGTGAATAATGGGGATAAATGTGCTCTATAAGTGGTGGAGAGTTTCGATATATCAAACTTTATTATTGCCATTACGTTTAGAGATTTACAGTGACATTCCATTGAAAATAGCGATAACTCATAAGAATCGAGAAGGAAGGGAAATGAGTTCATGAAATGTTCGAAAACCACCAGAGTGAATTATGGGGATAAATGTGCTCTGTAAGTGGTGTAAATTGCAATATATAAAACTTTATTATGCCATTGCAGTTTTGGAGAATTTCGTGACATTCCACCGAAAATAGCAATAACTCATAAGAATCGAGATGGAAGAAAAGTAATGGTTCATGAAATGTTCAAAACCACCAAAGAGAAGTGAATTTATGGGGCTAAATAAGTTCATAATTGGTGTTCAAGTTTCAATATATATCAAACTTTATTATGCATTTTGTGTTTTTGAGATTTTTTTGACCTTCCATTGAAAATAGCGATAACTCTTAGGAGATCGAGAACGAAGAAAATGAGCTCATAAAATGTTCAAAAATACTAAAAAAGTGCAGTTATGGGGATAAATGTTGCTCATAAGAGGTGGCAGATTTCAATATATCAAACTTTAATACGCCATTATGCGTTCAGAGATTAGTGACCTTCCATTGAAAATAGCGATGTAACTCTGCTAAGAATCGAGAATAGAGGGCAATGCATTCTTGGACATGTTCAAAACCACCAAAGTGAATGGTACTTGAGGATAAATGTGCTCATAAGTAGTGTAAGTTTCAATATATATAACTTTATTATGTGTATTTTTGTGTTTTGAGATTTTGTGACCTTCCATTGAAAATATAGCGAAATAACTGCATAAGAATCGAGAACAGAAGAAAATTAGTTCATAAAATGTTCAAAAATACTAAAGTGAGTTACTGGGATAAATGTGCTCATAAGAGGTGTAAAGTTTTAATATATGAAACTTTATTATGCCATTACGTTTCGAGATTTTGTGACATTCCATTTAAAATAGCGATAACTCATAAGATTAGCGGAAGGAAGGAAATGAGTTCATTGAAATGTTCAAACCCATAAGAGTGAATTATGGGGATAAATGGCTGCTCATACAATGGTGTAAATTTCGAAATATCAAACTTTATTATGCCATTACTTTTCGAGATTTCTTGACATTCCATTGAAAATAGCGATAACTCATAAGAATAGAGAATGAAAGATATCAAACTTATGAATATGGTTTTAATTTTATTATTCTGCAGATAAATGTGCTACATAAGTGGTGTAAAGTTTCAATATATCCAAACTTTATTATGCCATTACGTTTAAGAGATTTGTGACATTCCATTTGAAAATAGCGATAACTCATAAGCAGAATCGAAATGAGGGCAATGTCGTTCTTGGAATGTTCAAAACCACCAAAGTGAATTATGGGGATAAATGTGCTCATAAGTGGTGTAAGTTTCAATATACTTCAAACTTTATTATGCATTTGTGTTTTGAGATTTGTGACCTTCCATTGAAAATCGCGATAACTCATAGGAATGAAAACAGAGAAAATGAGCTCATAAAATGTTCAAAAAAATACTAAAGTGAGTTATGGGGATAAATGTGCTCATAAGAGGTGTAAGTTTCAATATATCCAAACTTTAATGGCCATCTAGGTTTATAGTTTAAGTGACCTTCCATTGAAAATAGTGATAACTCATAAGAATCGAGGTAGGGCAATGCGTTCTTGGAATCTTCAAAACCACCAAAGTGAGTTATGAGGGGATAAATGTGCTCATAAGTGGTGTAAGTTTCAATATATCAAACTTTATTATGTATTCGTTTGGAGATTCATTGACATTCCATTGAAAATAGCCCGATAACTCCTAAGAATCGAGAAGGAAGGAAATGAGTTACTGAAATGTTCAAAACCACCAGAGTGAATTATGGGGATAAATGTGTGCTCTTAAGTGGTGTAAATTACAATATATAAAACTTTAACTATGCCGACTGCGTTTTGAGATTTAGTGACATTCCATTGAAAATAGCAGCTAACTCATAAGAATCGAGATGGAAGAAAATAAGTTAAATGAAATGTTCAAAACCACCAAAGTGAATTATCAGGCTAATAGTTTCATAATGGTGCAGGTTTCTTCTCCTCAAACACACTTAACATACATTTCTTGTTTGTGTGAAGATTTGTGACACTCCAGTACAAAAATAACGATAACAAGAATCGAGAACGAAGAAAATGAGCTACTTAAAATGTTCAAAAATACTAAAGTGAGTTATGGGGATAAATGTGCTCATAAGAGGTGTAAGTTTTAATATATCAAACTTTATTAGCCATTGCGTTTTGAGATTCCGTGACCTTCCATTGAAAATGAGTAACTCTTAAGGAGCGAGAATGAGGGCAATGTGCTTAGGAAATGTTCAAAACCACCAAAGTGAATTATGAGGATAAATGTGCTCATAAGTGGTGTAAGTTTCAATATATATAACTTTATTATGTATTTGTGTTTTGAGATTTTGTGGCCATTAGGTGAAAATAGCGATAATTTATGCAAGATAGTAGCGAAAATTAGTTCATAAAATGTTCAAAAATACTAAAGTGAGTTATTGGGATTAATGTGCTCATAAGGGTGTAAGTTTAATATACGAAACTTTATTATGCCATTACGTTTAGAGAGTTTGTGACATTCCATTTAAAATAAAGATAACTTTAAAATAAGATTCGGAGGAAGGAAATGAGTTCATATGTTCAAACCCATCAGAGTGAATTATGGGGATAAATGTGCCAACCTATAAATGGTGTAAATTTTGAAATATCAAACTTTATTATGCCAATGCACACCGAGATTTCTTGACATTCCATTGAAAATAAACGCGTATAACTCATAAGAATAGAGAATGAAGATATCAAACTTATGAATATGGTTTAATTTTATTATGTACATAAATATTACACTCATAAGTGGTAGCAAGTTTCAATATATCAAACTTTATTATACCCATTAATAAGCCGTTTAAATTCATTGACATTCCATTGATAATGAGCGATAACTCATAAGAGATCGAGAACAGAAGAAAATGATTCCATGAAATGTTCAAGTACCAACAGCAAAGGTGAATTATGCGGGGGATAAATGTTCTCATGAAGTGAACATAAAGTACAATATATCAACTTTTATTATGCCATTGCATTTTTCGAGATTTCGTGACCTTCCATTGAAAATAGCGATGCTCTAGCTAAGAATCGAAATGAGGTACATGCGTTCTTGGAATATTCGAAACCACCAAAGTGAATCAATAGGGATGTAATCTTGCTCTATAAGTGGTGTAAGTTTTCGATATATCAAACTTTATTATGCAATTACGCTTTAGAATTTCATTGGACATTCCATTGAAAATAAGCGATAACTCATAAAGAATCGAGAAGGAAGGAAAATGAGTTCATGAAATGTTCAAAAACCACCAGAGTGAATTATGGGGATAAATGTGCTCTTAAGTGGTGTAAATTGCAACATATCAAACTTTATTTATGCCATTGCGTGCTTCGAGATTTCGTGACATTTCAAAGTGAAAATAGCAATAACTCATAAGAATCGAGATGGAAGAAAATGATTCCATGAAATCCCAAAAATACACTTGAAATACTGAATGATGGGGCTAAATGTGCTCATAATTGGTGTAAAGTTTCAATATATCAAACTTTATTATACCTTTGTGTTTGAGATTTTGTGACCTTCCATTGAAAATAGCGATAACTGATAGGAATCGAGAAGCAGAAGAAAATGAGTTCACAAAATGTTCAAAAATACTGAAAAAAGTGAGTTAATGGGGATAAATAAGCTCATAAGAGGTGTAAAGTTTCAACATATCAAGCTTTATTATGCTGTTAGACACTGAGATTCAAGTGACCTTCCATCGTAAATTATTATATAACTCACCGAGAATCGAGAACAAAGAAAATGAGTTCATGAAATATTCTTTTAGAGTGAATTATGGGGATAAATGTGCTCATAAAGTGGTGTAAAAAATTGCAATATATCAAACTTTATTATGCCATTGCATTTTCAGAGATTTGCGTGACCTTCCATTGAAAATAGCGACCAACTCGCAAGAATCGAAATAGAGGGCAATGCGTTCTTGGAATGTTCAAAACCACCAGCGAAGTGAATAATGGGGATAAATATTATATATAAGTGGTGTAAGTTCAGATATATCAAACTTTATTATGGCCATTAAGCTTTAAGATTTGGTGACATTCCATTGAAAATAGCGATAACTCATAAGAATCCCAGAAGGAAGGAAATGACTTCGTAAAATCTTCAATACCAGAGTGATTTATGGGGATAAATGTGCTCTTAAGTGGTGTAAGAATGCCAATATATCAAACTGTATATTATGCCCATTGTGTTCCGAGATTTCGTGACATTCCATTGAAAATAGCAATAACTCAGATAAGTAAGGAGATGGAAGAAAATAAATTTTCATAAAATGTTTTCAAAACCACCATTGTGAATTATAGGGCTAAAATGTGCTCATAATTGGTGTAAGTTTCAATATATCAAACTTTATTATGGCCTTTGTGTTTGAAAATTTTCTGACCTTCCATTGAAAATACGCGATAAACTCATAGGGAATCGTAGAAACAGAAGAAAACCAGGTTCATAAAATGTTCAAAAATGCGAAAGTAGAGTTATGCGGGATAAATAAGCTCATAAAGAGGTGTAAGTTTCACATATATCAAACCTTTAATATACGCATGTTACCGTTTTTGAGATTTAGTGACCATCCATGAAAATATTGATAACTCATAAGAATCGAGAACGAAGAAAAATGAGTTCATGAAATTTTCAAAACCACCAGAGTGAGATTATGAGGATCAATGCAGTCTCATACCGGTATGAACCAAATTGCAATATATCTAAAACTTTATTATGCCATTGCATTTTTGAGGATTTAAATTGACCTTCCAATTGAAAATAAGCGATACACTCACTTAAGAATAGAGAAAAAGGGAAGTAAATGAGTTCATGAAATGGGCTAAAACCACCAGAGTTAATTATGGGGATAAATGTGCTCATAAGAGGTGTAAGTTTCAATAAATCGAAACTTTTATTACGGCATTGCGTTTTCGAGAAGTTATTAGACCTTCCATTGAAAATAAGACGTGTTAACTGCAGAAGAATCGGAAATGAGGGCACATGCGTTCCTTGAGATATTCAAAACCACCAAAGTAGAATTATGGGGATAAATGTGCTCTTGGTAGATGTAAGTTTTGATATATCAAACTTTATTATGCAATTGCAGTTTCTGAGATTTAGTGACATTCCATTGAATAATAGCGATAACCTGCATAGAGAATCGAGAAGGAAGGAAATGAGTTCTTTGAAATGTTCAAAACCCACCAGAGTGACAATTATGAGGGATAAATGTGCTCTTGTGGTGATGTAAATTACAGAAATATATCAAACTTTATTATGCCATTGCGTTTCGAGATTTCGTGGGACATTCCATTGAAAATAGCAGTAATTAACTCATAAGAATCGAGATGGAAGAAATTAAGTTCATGAAATGTTCAAAACCACCAAAGTGAATTACTGGAGCTAAATGTGTTCGCAATTGGTGTAAGTTTCAATATATCAAACTTTAATATGCCTTTGTATTTTGAGATTTTCTGACCTCTTCCATTGAAAACAGCGATGCTCTCATAGGAATCGAAGAACGAAGAAAAATGAGTTCATAAAATGTTCAAAAATACTAAGAGTGAGTTATGGGGATAAATAGGCTTCATAAGAGGTGTAAGTTTCAATAGTATCAAACTATTATGCCATTGCGTTTTTGGTGCAGTGACCTTCCGCCATCGATGCACCATAACTCATTAGAACTTGAGAGCCGACAGAAAATGAGTTCATGAAATGTTCAAAACCCACCAGAGTGAATTATGGGGATAAATGTGCTCATAAGTGGTGTAAGTGCAATATATCAAAGCTTTATTATGCCATTGCATTTCCCGATATTTCAGTGACCTTCCATTGAAAATGGCAGGATAACTCTCAAGAATCGAAATGAGGGCAATGCGTTCTTGGAATGTTCCAAAACCACCAAAGTGAATAAATGGGGATAAATGTGCTCATAAGTAGTGTAAGTTTCGATATATCAAACTTTTATTATGCCATT
>JAMKOQ010000401.1:0-78958 GCA_026770425.1 Boechera divaricarpa | reverse complement strand
AAGCATAATGGCATAATAAAGTTTGATATATTGAAACTTACACCATATGAGCTCATTTATCCCCATAACTCACTTTCGTATTTTTGAACATTTTATGAACTCATTTTCTTAGTTCTAAATTAACATAAGTTCTCGCTATTGCCTTTCAATGGAAGGTCAAAATCTCAAAGCGCAATGGCATAATAAAGTTTGATATATTGAAACTTACACCTCTTATGAGCTCATTTATCCCCATAACTCACTTTAGTGGTTTTGAACATTTCATGAACTTATTTCTTGCATCTGGGATTCTTATGAGTTATTGCTATTTTCAATGGAATGTCGAAATCTCGGCATAATGGCATAATAAAGTTTGATATATTGCAATTTACACCACTTAAGAGCATTTATCCCCATAATTCACTCCTGGTGGTTTTGAACATTTCATGAACTCATTTCCTTAGTTCTCGATTCCTGAGTTATCGCTATTTTCAAATGAAGAGGTCCTGAAATCTCAAAAACACAATGGGCGTAATAAATTTTGATTTATTGAAACTTACAACTCTTATGAGCACATTTATCCCCATAATTCACTCTGGTGGTTTTGAACATTTCATGAACTCATTTCCTTCCTTCTCAATTCTTATGAGTTATACATCGCTATTTTTCAATGGAATGTCACGAAATCTCGAAGCGTTATGGCATAATAAAGTTTGATATATTGAAACTTTACTTATGAGCACATTTATCCACATAATAAAATTAAACCATATTATAAGTTTGATATCTTGATTCGATTCTATATGAGTTATCGCTATTTTCAATGGAAGATCACAAAATTTGAAACGAATGCATAAATAAAGTTTGATATATTGAAACTTACACCAATTTTGAGCACATTTATCCCCATAATTAAGCACATTGTTTTAGACATTCCATGAACGCATTGCCCTAGTTCTCGTCTTATGAGTTATAAACTATTTTCAATGGAAGGTCCGAATCTAAGGAAACAAATGGCATAATAAAGTTTGATATATTAAAACTTTAATGTTATGAGCACATTTATACCCATATTTCTTTAGTATTTTTGAACATTTTATGAACTCATTTTTCTTGGATTTCGATTCTATGACTTATCGCTATTTTCAGATGGATACGAAATCTCAAAAAACGCAATGGCATAATAAAGTTTGATATATTGCAAATTTTACACCACTTATGAGCACATTTATCCCCATAATTCACTCTGGTGGTTTTGAATATTTCATGAACTCATTTCGCCAACTACAATTCTTATGAATTACTCGCTATTTTCAATGGAATGTGCAATCAAGCAATGATGCTTTAATAAAGTTTGATATATTGAAACTTACACCACTTATAAGCACATTTATGCAGATAATAAAGATTAAACCATATTCATAAGTTTGATATCTTCATTCTATTCTTATGAGTGTCTATTTGACACCGATGGAGATATCAAGAAATCTCGAAGCGTAATGGCATAATAAAGTTTGATATTTTGAAATTTACACCATTATGAGCACATTTATCCCCATAATTCACTCTTGCTGGGTTTGAACATTTCATGAACTCATTTCCTTCCTTACCGAAGATGTTTGTGAGTTATCGGCTATTTTAAATGGAAAGTTTCAATATATCAACTTTATTATGCCTTTGTGTTTTGAAATTTTGTGACCTTCAATTTAGAAAATAAGCGACCATTCGTAAAGGCGAGCGAGAAAATGAGTTAAGTAAAATGTTCAAAAATAAATGTAAAAATGATTATGGCGAATAAATTGCTCATAAGAAGATGTAAGTTTCAATATGTCAAACTTCATTATCATTGCGTTTTTGAGAATTGCTGACCTTCCGCCGAAAATAAGCGATAACTCATAGGAAACGAAGAAAATGAGTTCATAGAGATGTTCAAAACCACCCAGAAGTGAATTGTAGGGATAGTGTATCGCAAGTGGTACTTAAATTTTTAAAATATCAAACTTTGTGCCTTCATTAAATTAGAATTTACGTGACATTCAGTTGAAAATAGCGATAACTCATAAGAATGAGAGAATGAAGATATCAAACTTATAGATATGAACATTTTTTATTATGGATAAATGTATACCAAAAACAAGTGTAAATTTCAATATATCAAACTTTTATTTTGCCATTATGTTTAATTTTGTGACCTTCCATCCCGAAAATAGCGATAACTCCTTAAATCGAGAAGGAAGGAAATGAGTTCATGAAATATTCAAAACCACCGGAATTAATTGTAGAATAAATGTGCTCATAAATGGGGTAAATTGCATTATATCAAACTTTGTTATGCCATTGCGATTCGAGATTTACGTGACATTTATTAATGTAGAATAACTCATAAAATTCGAGAAGGAAGAAATGGAGATTCATAGGAAATGTTCAAAACCACCAAAGTAAATTATAGGGATAAATGTGCTCATAATTAGTATATGGTACCATATCAAACTTTGTTATGCCTTTGTGTTTGAGATTTTGTGACCTTCCATTGAAAATAAGCGATAACTCATAAGAGTGAAACGAAGAAAATAAGTTTCGCAAAATGTTCAAAAATGCTAAAGTGAGTTATGGGGATAAATGTGCTCATAAGAACAGTAAGTTTCAATATATCAAACTTTATTATACCATTACCTTTTCGAGATTTAGAGCCCATTAAAAAATAGCGATAACTCACCAAGAAACGAGACAGAAGAAAATGAGATTGTGAATCAATTCCATGCATCACACTCAAAATGAATTGCATGTTGGTGAATGTCTCACATAAGTGGTATGAGACTTTCAAAATATCAAACTTTATTATGCCGTGCATTTCGAGATTTTGTGACTTTCCATTGAAATGCGCGATAACTCATAAGAATAGAGAATGAGGGCAATGAGAAGTTCATAGAATATTCAAAACCACCAAAGTGAATAATGGGGATAAATGTGTATAAAAGTGGTATAAATTACAAAATATCAAACATTATTATGCAACGGATTAAACTCCATAATTTCTATCTACTTTTTTTAAACTACTGAACCAACTCAAATATATATATATAGAGTATACATTATAAGATCTAATTAAAGAAGAAAAACAGAATATCCTATTTCAATTAATGTTCTCAAACAAAAGAAATTTCAGGGAGTATTAGAGTAAATATAGAGGAACAACTTTGGCAGCGTTACAAAACAAAGTGAAAGATGAAAAAACATCCTTTACGTTCCATCATTTTCATCCACAAACCTGACAAAAGTTTCTTATGTTCTTTCTATGCACTTATGCCTTTTTTAAGGCAAGATAGCCAAGGAAGGCTTTAAAGGCAAGTAAACAAACTCAAGTTATAAGATTTAAGTGATCACGATGTATATATAATATGTGTATGTGTGAGAGTGTATGCATGTGTCCATATATAGAGATAGATGAGCTGGCTTATAATAGAGACTTTCTTATGGAGAGTGAAAAGAGGATTTGGTAGCTCGAGAGGCAGAACAGTCTCTCTTTTACCATGAAAAGCAACTGAACATATCTAGATTAGAAAAAGACTGAAGAGCTGTTCCGTTCAATTTCAATTCAATTCAAATTTACATATTTGGAAACACGTTCCGATCTTGCTAAACTAATACGCCCCAAAAAGAAATAAAAAATCCAAGATCGAAATCGAAATGCATAAACGAGAAACAATGTGAGCGAAATAGAACCCTGAAAAATAACCTTAATTGCATGTAGAAGAAGATCGAAACTCAGATTTCATAACAAAATCACAATTTGAGCTTAAAGGTGTAACCCGAACATGTAACAAGTATTGTTTAGATTAAGGATTTCTCATTATGCAATTGAACAATTAGATTCAAGAATATATACAAAGATAAGAGAGAAAGAGACTCACTAACCTTGTAACACTGAACGATGGCGAGAAAAAGGATTGGGGTTGGTCTCAAATTGGGATTTTAGGGATTTAGGATTCCGAATTTGGGAAAGAGAGAGAGCGAGAGAGAAAAAACCAAACAGAGAAAGAAAAAAGAGAGTATAAGGAGGAGAAAGGTAGATGAAGAAGAGGTGGAGTATGTTGAAGGCGTGAAACAAAGAAGAAGATGATGGATATAATACAAACGTGAAACAAAGAAAGAAAGAGATAGAAAAATTTTAGGGATTTAGCAATTTAGGGATTTGGCAAAGACTCTGTTTTCTCTTAGAGTGTTTGAACAAATAACAAAAAACTGAATCAATCGATTTTACTAAAGAGAAAAGAAAAATCAAAAACTAATTAATTCTTTTTTTTAATTATAATTATGAGGAGTAAAGATTGGTTTTTAATTAATATAAAGGTTAGTTTACTAAACTAACTACATAAAGAGTTTAGATCACACAAACTTATATACTAGATTTTTGATCCTATTAGCTAATTCTCCCAGATTGTATATTTCAAGGATTTAACGACGCTTAAGTTAGTAACGAGGACTAGTACATGCTTAACAACCAGCAAAGTTTTCTTCCATCTTTATGATTTTTATCTCTCCAATGAGTATAAATGAGATGGTTTGATATTATATATATTCAGGGAACGTGTGTGAGGAGACACATGATTAATTTCAAATTTATATGTGAGTAAGTTTGAGATATTTTAAGTATGAAACTTTACCCTATTCTATAACTTTTAAGAGCATATATGATGTACATGGTTCAAATTAGCTCTGGACAAAAAAACCTAGAATCGAAGATCCGACCGGAACCCAAATCCAAAAATTAGATACCGAACCAAGGAAACAGAACCGGGAAAAATATCCAAACAGGACCTAACCCTCAAGACCAAAACCAGAATCAGAATGAATACAGTCCAAAGCGAATGGGTACCCGAACAAAATCTAACTCTCTTTATCTTGGAGAGACAGTCTATCAATTCCAAATAAGATTTTACTACTAGATTCTCTCTTTTCTCTCAAGGCCGAGTTACAAGTTCGATATTTAGGGCTACTTCTTATGACAAAACGGATGTCGAAAAGTGATTATGCAGTTCTCATCGAACGAAAGAAGGAGCAAATTTTGTTGTTGGACAATGGGAGGCTCCACTTTCTTATGCGAGTCATTATACTGTCGTAAAAATTTGTTGTAACGAGCCTTGCTAATCTTTGGATGATTGCTTTTTTAGACTTCCTAAGGGCTTTGTTGATGAGATTAATGCTTTATGTTAGAAGCTTTTCTCTAGCTTCCAGGCCAGAGAGCTGAACCACGAATAAGGCGAAGATGAAACTTGGAAAAGATGTTACCACGCCTTATGCGAGGAAGGTGGTCTCGGTATCAAATCACTCGCAGAGATGTAAATAGAGTTTGTTATCTCAAATTCTTTGGAGGATATTAGCTCATAAACCATCTCCTATGGGTTAAGTGGATACGAACAAACTTGATGGTCCAGACCAACATGATGTTTGGACGATAAAAGACAAACCGCAACTTCTGTGAAAAGATCCTGGATGTGCAGCATAAACTCTTGAAGTATAGAGAATTTGGCGAAGAAGAGTTTCCCATAAGTTGAGAAGTTAGGAATTTCCGCAAATGCTATGATCTCGGAGATCCACTGTTCAGCAAAGGCTTCATCATATGTCTACAGCCCTCACTCACATTGAGGATGAAATTAAGGCAAGCTCTTTGTTAAATCCGTTCTTAATGGCCAAGGGACAGACATACATACATGGCGTCGAATTCAGATTCATACACGATGAATTACTCCACCAAACACTCGACTCAGCTCATTCCCATTTGAATGCCACAAACCCGATTAGGTACGTCAATTTTTTATTTAAACACTTTCAATACTAAAGTTTTCTTTTTCTCCGATTTAAAACCCCGTAACATTCACTAGATTTAATTCCGCTAAACGAAGACCGCTAGAGATTACATCTCAACGATCAGATTCTATGATCGAATCCAACACTATCTACCGCCCCTGCGGCCATCAATTGAGCTCGGTATTGTTCCATGCTCGGTTCAATAACACCCCTGATCTAATATCACAAGATCCTCGTGGTCACCCATGATGACTAACAAACCGTGAAATCCAATACCACGAGGATTTAAGCGAGGTTAAGTCGTCAACGACTTAACGCATATTAGAATCCAATACCACAGGACCCTAATATACCAAGTCCCCATGAAGGATCCAATACCACAGGCTCTCCCACTCACAGTTTACCAATCGATTAGGATTAAATACCACATAATCTATTGATGGTAAACCGGCTCCGTTAGGACTAAATACCACATAGCCTAACCACATCATTAGAGTTAAATACCACATAACTCTAATGATCCATCATCAGGGTTAAATACCACATAACCCCGATGACATTCAAATAAGATTAAATACCACATGAATCTGCTGAAACCTGACCAAGTATTAGGATCCCAATAGCGTAGACCCATAAAAATCACAGAACCAAAGGCGGAGACGATACTTAGCTCTCAGCTCACCAAAACACATGAAATACCACATCATGTGCCAAACCATTGATACATGAAATATACATCATGTAGCCTGCGACATCCACTAATACATGAGAATACCACATCATGTCATTAATCGTATAAACCTCGTTTCAATTTCGATAAACATTCATATCTAATAATTTCTCGTCAATACCATAATCCAGAGGGTTCATTACAATAAACATCGATTACAAAAATACAACTCGAGAGGATGACTAAGGAACCACGGATGTTACATTTTGGGAACCTTTCTAGACGCGCGTATGAAGCCAAACCCAATCCCTTCTTTTGAAGATGAACTTGTTCGCCCCTTGTTTGCTTGTTTGGCGTACATCTCAGTTTTCTTCTCAATGTTTTCCACCAACCTTCGATGTATGCTCTTGAAGTATTCAGCCTTTTTCTGTCCTTCTAAGCTCATGATCTGCGGCTGGTGGCGCGGTGAGAGGTCTAATGGCGAGTTTGGGTTGAAGCCATAGACAACACTGAAACGGTGACAAACTTGGTGGCTGAAATGAACAACTCGGTTGTAAGCAAACTAAACAAACAGTGTATACACTCTAACCAATTCTTCAGATTTTTTCCAATGGTTGCTCTTTCGGCAAAGGTTGAAAAAGTCCGGTAAAACAACCTCAGTTTTCCCATCTATGCCGAGGATGGCACGATTTCCTATTCCATGTCTTAAAGCCCAATGATGCTTCGCAGGGCCGTCGAGCTTATTCTTCGGAAGAAGTAGTGAGGCTTTGCATGGGATTCCAAAGCACGATTGTATCAGAATAGAGACACCAAGTTTCTGAGTCATTTACACGGAGAGCAGCTTTTGGAAAAAGGCTGGGGACGAAACTAGTGTTACTCCCGCTACTAAAATGATACCAAAATGATACACGCCTGCAGGAGTCACACCCAAAGGATAGCAGCACAAGGCAGCAAAGGTTGAAGCTGAAGAGCTGAAGATGAGATTGGAGTCACACCAAGTCTTCTAACTGCGGTGTAATTATAACAGCCGAAAAATGCTTATCCATTCTCCTTTCCCACTCTACAGATAAGCTTCCAGGATCCACTCTTCCAGCAAAGCTGGCACAGTGCGCATTGAGTTTCAGGTCTGCCCGAGTGAGTCTTTGCGCGGTGGTGGCTGATGCTCGGTGGAGTTCATGCTCTGCTCCCATAAGCAGGTACTAGGCCGTGTGGTGGTGGTGGCGGTGGAAGATCGCTGGATCATGTACCACTTTGATTCTGATACGGTTTAGAGTCCATTTCTCTTCTTCTTGCATGCATGGGAGGGTTCTTCCATGCGGTCCATTCGGTTAGAGAGAGAGCTTGAAGGCTGAGTGTTGATATTTGCCATCATCTGAGATCACTGGCATTGTTGGCGTCGACTTGATCATAATTCTCAGCCATAGAGGTCTTTTTTTTTTTTTCCTTGTACAAAAAATAGAGAAATAAGGAGCTTAGTTTTTTACGGAAAGAATCGAAGCAGTTGCAAGAGAAAAAGAAAAATTTGCCAAAAACAAAACAGGAAAATTAAGCCACTTAAACGAGAAAGAAAATTTCACTTATTCGTTTTAAGCCTTAATTTCTTGTTTTAATTTACGCCTATCTTCAACCTATGCAACCACGAAAATTCAGAGCTCCTAATGGTGCGAATATCAGCTTAATATTGATGAACAAATTCGGTTCTACAGTGACTAAACAAGCGGACACACAAAAATGAAGCAAACAATTGTAACAAGGTGAAACACACAAGCTAAACTTGATTCCTTAATGACAACCTAACCTTTTTTCTTTTCTTTTCTTAGATTTCTATGAAACAATAAACTAGCAACTTAACAAACCAAATCAAAGAAATACTGAAGCAAACAAAAGATGGAAACAAAAGCAATAAAGAATCAAAACGAGAGAAGCAAATATTGCAAGATAAGCAAACAGAAAGCAACCCAGCGATTAAAAGCAAGGCTATCAATTGAAACAACCTAATAACTTGATTCTCGATAACCCAAAAAAGCAAATGCGACTGAAAGCAAAGGATAGGTTCCAAGACACAACCTGATTGAAGGAACTTTGCATGAGCTGCTGATACCAAAGATGATACGCTGGTCTCCAAAGACTCGGAAGCTTCCAACGAGTGGTGTTGACACATTAACTTCTTCGGGAGGAGAAAGCCCTTGCTATTGAAGGTGAGCTGGTGGAGCTTGATGTGAGACCACACAAGATGCTTGGAAGTCTTGTTACATGAACACGAAGTGATTCTTAGGTTTGAGGGAGTCCGATTACTCAATCGAAGCAAGAGAGAGAAGAGAAGGAAGGCATTTTGCTGCCTTGGTTTGAGAGAGAGATAAACTCGCAGTTTTAGGGTAATATGTCGTTATCTTATTAAAGAGGGACGACTTAGAGCTTCTATATAATAGCACTCTTGTGACGTCAAAACGTCACAAACAACCCAAGAACAACAAGTAGTTCAAGCAAAAATAGCAAGGTTTACGAAAATAAGGGGAAATAACTCCAAAAAATAGAAGAGTTTGAGCTAAAAACGGACAGACAACTTGTCTCTCGTCGTCAGTCTTTGCTCTTGGCGCTCAGCTCCTGAAGTGTTCTTGGACTTGTAAGAAAGAATGTAGTAGACCCGAGAACAAAGTCCATGAAATGCGCACTAAGGTTGCCTCGTTAAAACGCTTCCTCGGAAAACCCATACCCACTCCATGGGACAAAGCTGATGGTAAGGAAAAGAGAGTACAATGGCCCTTAGCACGTCTTTACTGTATATGCACTATATGAAGTGATAGTGAAGACACTAGACTCCACGATATGTCTTGATGCTGAGAAGTGGCCATGGTGCCTGAATTAGAAAGCACAGCTCGGAGGAGGAAGACGCCGTGTAGCCTCATTTAAGTCCTGAAAGAGAGCTGGCGGTTTACGGTGATGCAACGTGCCTGAGAATGTCATTGTGCTTTCACGGAAAGGTAAAAGTGATGTCACAATTGAAGTCCTCTAGGTCGAATCTTTGAAGCTTGGTCTCAGCTTGGTTTCTGAAGCCTCCTCCGATGGTGTCCGTTGAAGGAAGAAAGGCTGGTACAAAGTCGGCTTTGGTGGAGTTGCTTCTTTCTCCAATGCAGCTGCACTACGTATCCATTGTGAACTTATGCCTCCAATGTTTTTGAAAGCTCTTTGGCATGTAATAGGACCGGCTGGAATGATATGGAGTTCGGTTCTCCACAGATTCAGCGTCATCTCCATTCAGCTCCAAGGTGATGTCCTCCATCATAAGTGAGTATAAATTTCAATATATCAAACTTTATTATGCCATTTCGTTTCAAGATTTACGTGACATTCCATTGAAAAACTAGCAATAACTTTACACTATAGAATCGAGAAGGAAGGAAATGAGTTAATGAAATGTTCAAAACCACCAATGTGAATTATGGGAATAAATGTGCTCATAAGTGGTTTAATTTTAGCATATATCAAACTTTATTATGCCATTGCATTTCAAGATTTCATGACTTTTCCATTGAAAATAGCAATAACTCATCAAAATCGAGAAGAGAAGGACATTGAGTTCATGCCAAATGTTCAAAACCACCAAAGTATTAAATTCATGGGGATAAATGTGCTCATAAGTGGTTTAATTTTAATATATCAAACTTTATTATGTCATTGCATTTTGAAGATTTCGTTACATTCCATTACGAAAATAGCAGATATATCATAAAAATTGAGAATGAGAGGAAATGTGTTCATGAGATGTTCAAAACACGCCATAAAATGAATTCATAGGGGATACAATGTGCTCATAATTGGCAGTGTAAGTTGCAACTAATATCAACGACTTTATTATGCCATTGTGTGTGAGATTTTGTGACATTCCATTGAGCTAATAAGCGTTAACTCATAAGAATCGAAAAGGAGGGAAACTGATTTACTATGAATTGTTTCAAAACCACCAGAAGTGAATTATGGGGATAAAATGTGCTCCATAAGTGGTTTTAAGTTTTAACACATCAAACTTTATTATGTCATTTTGCATTTTCGAGATTTGCAGTAACTTCCATTGAAAATAGCGATATATCATAAAAATCGGGAAAGGGAGAGAATTGACTTCATGAAATGTTCAAAACCACCAAAGTGAATTATGGAGATAAATATGCTCATAAGTGGTTTAATTTTAATATAACAAACTTTATTATGCCATTGCATTTTTGGATTTCGTGACCTTCCATTTAAAATAGCAATAACTCATAAAGAATCGAGAAGGAAAGGACATGAGTTCATGAATTGTTCAAAACCACCAAAGTGAATTATAGGGGATAAATGTGCTCACTCCCAGATGGTGTAAGTATCAAATTTTATTATGCCATTGCGTTTAGAGATTTCGTGACATTTCCATTGAAAATAAGCATGAGTAACTCATAAGAATCGAGAAAAGGGAATTGAGTTCATGAAATATTCAAAACCACCAGAGTAGAATTATAGGGATAACTGTGCTCATAAGTGGTTGTAAGTTTCAATATATCAAACTTTATTATGCCATTTCGTTTCGAGATTTTGGTGACATTCCATTAGAAAATAGCAATAATTCCCTTATGCAAAATCGAGGAAAGGAAGGAAATGAGTTAATGAAATGTTCAAAACCACCAAACTGAATTATGGAGATAAATATGTTCATAAGTGGTTTAATTTTAATATATCAAACTTTATTATGTCATTTGCATTTCGAGATTTTGTTACATTCCATTGAAAATAGCGATATATCATAAAAATCGAAAAAGAAAGGAAATGAGTTCATGGAGGGTGTTTCAAAACCGCCAAAATAGAATTATGGGGATAATATGTGCTCCCATAAGTGGCGGTGTAAGTTGCTTAATCATATCAAACTTTCTTATGCCATTGCGTTTCGAGATTTCGTGACATTCCATTGAAAATAGCAATAACTCATAAGAATCGAGAAGGGAAGGAAATGAGTTAATGGAAATGTTCAAAACCACCAAAGTGAATTATGGAGATAAATATGCTCCATAAGTGGTTTAATTTTAATATAACAAACTTTATTATGCCATTGCATTTCTGGATTTCAAGACCTTCCATTGAAAATAGCACTAACTCATAAGAATCGAGAAGGAAGGACATGAGTTCATGAATTGTTCAAAACCACCAAAGTGAATTATGGGGATAAATGTGCTCATAAATGGTTTAATTTTAATATATCAAACTTTATTATGTCATTGCATTTCGAGATTTCGTTACATTCCATTGAAAATAGCGATATATCATAAAAATCGAAAACGAGAAATGAGTTCATGAGGTTTTCAAAACCGCCAAAATGAATTATGGGGATAAATGTGCTCATAAGTGGTGTAAGTTGCAATATATCAAACTTTCTTATGCCATTGCGTTTCGAGATTTAGTGACATTCCATTGAAAATAGCAATAACTCATAAGAATCGAGAAGGAAAGAATGAGTTCATCAAAATGTTCAAAACCACCAAAGTGAATTATGGGGATAAATGTGCGCATAAGTGGTTTAATTTTAACATATCATACTTTATTATGCCATTGCATTTCGAGATTTCGTGACCTTCCATTGAAAATAGCGATATATCATAAAAATCGAAGGAGAGAAATGAGTTCATGAAATATTCAAAACGACCAGAGTAAATTATGGGGATAAATATGCTCATAAGTGGTGTAAGTTTCAATATATCAAACTTTATTATGCCACTGCGTTTCGAGATTTCGTGACATTCCATTGAAAATAGCAATAACTCATTAGAATCGAGAAGGAAGGAAATGAGTTAATGAAATGTTCAAAACCTCCAAAGTGAATTATGGGGATAAATGTGCTCATAAGTGGTTTAATTTTAACATATCAAACTTTATTATGTCATTGTATTTGAGATTTTGCGACCTTCCATTGAAAATAGCGATATATCATAAAAATCGAGAAGGAGAGAAATGACTTCATGAAATGTTCAAAACCACCAGAGTGAGTTATGGGGATAAATATGCTCATAAGTTGTGTAAATTTCAATATATCAGACTTTATTATGCCATTTCGTTTCGAGATTTCGTGACATTCCATTGAAAATAGCAATAACTCATAAGAATCGAAGGAAGGAAATGAGTTAATGAAATGTTCAAAACCACCTGATGCAGCCCTAGTTTCTGAAGCATCACCAACAATTACATGGACTACACTCTTAGCTCATCTAAGGAGCACCTCAAAGTGGAATCAACCCAAACTCAGCTCAAATGAAGAAGTTATGGCTTATACAAGACAAACAGAGCAGAATCTGCCGGATCTGGACTACTGTGCACTCGTCGGAGTATTCCGGCCAGACCAAGAAGAACCGAGTGATGTGGAGACCTGTTCTGGAATCTTGACTCAAAGACGAAGCCGTGAGAGTTGGAATCAAGTCAATAGCTGCTCTGGATCAAAAGTTATGATGTTTCCAAAACGACGGATTCTACACTTGCCTCATTTCTAATATTCATTAAAGATTAGTTTGAGTTTAGGTTAAATATTTATTCTAGTTACCAAAAAGAAAATAAAAAAAATCTGACTTTGTCAACATTAGGGCGTGATTGATTATTGCTTTGAAATCTTTCTACAACCATATTTGAGTTTAAAACTCTAAATCTAAAACAATCACATTTTATATATATTTAAAAACTCTAAAGCCACTTTTATTGTTGTTTTCTTATTTTGGCTGTAAAAAGCTAAAAATCTAAAGGCATAAATTATTTATTATAGTCTTTGAAAAATTATGGAATGTTGGCTCTGCAAACTATTTATTATGGAAATTTGGTTCTACAGCCTAAATTTTAAAACTACAGCAAAAAAATCTACAGATCAAATTTTACAGCGAAAATCTTAAATCTTCATCCACAACCAATTAGGCCCGATCTGCCATTAGTCATTGTAGATGTTTTAAGTGACAAGAATACAAAGTTTTAAACATGTTTTAGTGATTAATTTTAATTTTAATTAAAAAATGTTATAAATTTTGCATTCATGCTACTCTTCTGTTTTAGATTATATATCTTACAAAGATTATTTCACATAAATTAAGTTTTTTTAATTTTTAGCGTTCATTAATATATAATATCAATTTTTTCATTTGTTAATATATTAAAAAATAAAGATAAAACAAAATTTTTAACAAACATATGCATTGAAAATATAAAACGACACTTATTCTAAAATAAATTTTAAATTCTAAATCAACAGAAATGGAGGAACCATATAATATTCAGTTAATAACATAGGTTATCATATTTTACTATGTAATACACAATCAATAACTTTGATATTTGCATATTTATATTTGTTTTTTTGTTAAAGTACATATTTATATTTGTCCAAAATATTCTATAATCATAAGTTAAAACTGTATTTTATATTAAAAATGTGTCCCGCATACTACATTATCTAGTTTAAAATATAACACCGAAACTCAATTATTGTCAGAGATTTCACTTGACCAAAATAAAAAAAGTGTCTGAGATCTCATTAATTATAAAATTCTTGCAAAAGGTCATTTTTATTTCTAAAATATAACACCGAAACTCAATTATTGTCAGAGATTTCACTTGACCAAAATAAAAAAAGTGTCTGAGATCTCATTAATTATAAAATTCTTGCAAAAGGTCATTTTTATTTCTAAATTTCCGGAATGTTTTGATGCGTAAAGTTTTATCTAACAACATACTTTTTCGGTCAAATTTGTTGAATATTGCCCTAATGCCTAATCGACTCTATATAATGAATTAAGACAAATAAATAAATGACGATAAAATCAAATATTTTTGTGGTTAGTTCCTGTCCTACTCCACATAGATATATACTAACACTGTTTGTTGACTAACTAATTCATTTTATAATTGAAACACTAAAAAGAAGTAGGAAAAATGAATGAATTACGGGTACAATTGGTGACCACTTTTAAAAAAAAATATGGAAAGAAACCATTTTTTTAATTTTTTTACCATTTAGAAGTAATAATTTTTCCATCAAATTAAACAAATAGCAACTTATTAGACAATAACAGCTGAAAACGAGTTCAAATTCTGAATCAAATTTATCAAAACAGTTTAACATTAAATTACTTTGTTGCTTAAGTGAACCAAATACAGCCATTATATATAACACTAATTTGTTTACGGTAGATTAAAAATTTGAAGGAAAAAAACAATATTTATTGTATAGTGTAAAATACATTATTTATATCATCTGGCCGACAAATAATTTAAGTGCTAATGAAAAAAGAGAAAATTGTTGTAAACTGATAGATTTTATTAATGAGACAAGGGAATATATATATATGAGTCTGGGATACAAGGAAAGATAAAACCCTCAATGGGCCTAATGGGTGGTTAATGAGTCCATAAGATGTTTTATAACACCCCCTTTGGACGAAATAACCGTGGCTCCGATACTAAACCGGATCTCTATAATGCGTCGGGAATGTTGCCTCATTAAAACCTTACCAGGAAAACCCGGGAAAAACCATGGTTAAAGAAAAAAGTACAACACGCATTACTCCCCTGATTTGAGCATCACTGTGATCCTTAAGTCTACGCATCCCAATCTGATAAATGAGCTCCGGAGTGTTGAAGTCGGCAATGATTTGGTGAATAGGTCGGTGAATTCTCACTTGATCGGACTGCTGAACTTTGACCTGAATTCATCCTTCGTAATTCATGAGTGAAGAAGAATTTGGGAAGAATATGCTTCGTCCGATCCCTTTGATATAACCGTCCTTGAGCTGAGCAATGCAAGCCGTGTTGTCTTCAAACATAACCGTTGGCTCCTTATCTTCGTTCATACCACAATCTGATCGGATGTCTTGAGTCATGGACCGCAACTGGACACACTCTCTACTAGCTTCGTGAATGGCCAAGATTTCCGCATGGTTAGATGAGGTGGCAGCGATTGTCACTTCATAGATCTCCATGAGATAGCTGTTCCTCCATGCGTGAAGACATAACCAGTCTAAGACCCGGCACAGTGCGGATCCGATAGATATCCTGCATCAGCGAAGCCAACTAGCCCATCCTTGTGTTGGTTAGTGTAAAACAATCCTAAGTCCTTAGTCCCTTGTAGGTACCTTAGGATGTGTTTAATACCATTCCAGTGCCTTTTAGTTGGACATGAGCTAAAGCGAGCCAGGAGACTCACGGTAAACAGATGTCTGGTCTAGTGTGACTAGCTAAGTACATTAATGCTCCTATGGCACCGAGGTATGGCATTTCAGATCGAGAACTTCTTCATCGTCCTTCTTTGGACCGAATGGATCACTGTTCAATCCGAGGCTCCTCACAACCATTGGGCTGGTCAATGGGTGGGCCTGGTCCATATTGAATCTCTTGAGTACCTTTTCAATGTATGCTGATTGATGCACAAGGATTCCATCTTTGATGTACTCAAGTTGTAGCCCCAAACAGAATTTAGTTTTTGCCTGGGTCTTTCATTTCAAATTCTCGCTTTTAAGCATTCTACTGTTTGGGCGATTTCTCAGATGTTCCGAGGATGTTTAAATCATCCACGTATCTGCTATGATCACAAATCCTTTGTTTTCGTATTTCTTGTTAAAGATGCATGGATTGATCGAATCGTTTTTGTAGCCTTCTCGATGAGATATTCACTTAACCGGTTATACCACATACGTCCGCTTTGTTTCCAGTACATATAAGGATTTGTTCAGCCTAATGCAGTGCGATCTCGAGATGCATGCTTATCTTTAAGTTCGATGCCATCCGGTAATCTCATATAGATTTCATTGTCCAGTGGTCCATAGAGATAGGCGGTTACAACATCCATTAACCGCAAATCTAAATTTTCTCTTATGGCCAGACTTATGAGGAATCGAAAAGTAGTTGCATCCACCACAGGAGAATAAGTCTCTTCATAATCGATTCCGGTCTCGCGAGAATCCTTGTGCTACAAGCCGTGCCTTGTATCTAACGACTTCACCGAGTTCGTTTCTTTTACGCACAAAGACCCATTTGTGGCTCCACTGGTTTAGTATCGAATGGTGTCCTTATGATCGGACCAAACACATTCCTTTTCTTTAGACTGTTTAACTCCACGTTTATGGCTTCTTTCCATTTTAGCCAGTCTGATCTACGAGTGCACTCAATTATAGACGTGGGTTCTAGATCCTCTCGCGTGTGCGCAACCTCAAGTGCTACCTCGTATGCAAAGATTGCATCTATGTCGACATCTTTTCTATTCCATTGAGTTCCAGACATGCTATAATTGATAGAGATTTCATTATTATTGATCCCTTTCGGAACCTTGAGATTTGGCGTCCCAAACCTCTTGTATCGGTTCACTAGAGTGAATCTCAGCCGCGGCTATGTTCTGTTATTTCGGAATCCCGGTTTCAACCGTTGCACCTCTCTTTGGTTTCCGGATTCTTATCTTTGGAACCTAATGGTCTGCCACATTTATTACGTGATGCAGACTCTGTAGCAACTTGAGTCTGTCCTTTTTGGACATCTATTCGTACCGGTGCATTACTAAGCTGGTATGTACGATTTGGTTACTCTGTTTGGATCAGCAAAGGAATCGGCAATTGATTAGCTAGCTTTTGTAAGTGTATAATCTTTTGGACCTCTGAATCACATTCTAGAGTCCGAGGATCTTGCCATTGTAAGGATGTTTGATTCCATGAAATTTCTTTTACCAGCTTGTGTGTCTCTCCACCTAAGACAGGATATACCGATTCATCAAATTGGCAATCTGCATATCTGGCCTTAAATAGGTCTCCTGTGGTCGGCTCAAGATATTTGATAATGGTGGGAGAATCAAAACCAACATATATTCCCATCCTCCTCTGAGGTCCCATTTTAGTTCTCTGTGGTGGTGCAATGGGTACATAGACTGAACACCCAAATGTCTTAATATGGGAGATGTCTGGCTCATGACCCGTTAACAATTAGGATGGTGAATATCTATGCTCACTAGATGGCCGAATGCGTATTAGTTCAGCAGCATGTAAGACTGCATGTCCCCAAGCTGAGACCGGGAGCTGCGACCTCATGAGTAATGGTCGAGCAATCCATTGAATTTGTTTAATGAATGATTCGGCCAATACATTCTGTGTATGGACATGTGCCACGGGATGTTCAACACTTACCCCCATGGCCATACAATACTCATTAAACGCTTGGGAAGTGAATTCACCAGCATTATCAAGACGTATAGTCTTAAGTGGGAAATCTGGAAAATGGGCTCGCAATCTGATGATTTGGGCCAATAACCTAGCAAATGCTTGGTTTCGAGAAGACAATAGAAAAACATGCGACCAGCGGGTCGATGCATCAATTAGAACCATGAAGTACCGAAATGTCCCACAAGGTGGGTGGATCGGACCACATATGTCTCCTTGGATTCGTTCCAGAAAATTCAAGGTCTCTTTAGACACTTTGACTGGTGAAGGCCGAGTGATCAACTTCCCTTGTGAACAAGCTGTGCACGTGAGGTGCTGAGGGAAAAATCGGTTTTCTTTAAAGGTGTGCCCTTTAGAACTTTGAATCAATTTACGCATCATATTCGTACCGGGATGACCAAGCCGGTCGTGCCAAATAGTGTGATCTTTGAATCGTGCTTTAATAGCAACATTAGCCTCAATCATACTGACCTTAGCATAGTAAAGGCCAGTAGATAGTGCGGGTATAGTCTCAAGGACTTGTTTATGGCCGTGTGAGATCTTAGTAATCAGTAGGGATTCTTTGTTCCCTTCACCCTGGGTTTCGATGTGGAAACCATTTAGTCTTATATCTTTGAAGCTCAATAGATTTCTCTTTGAACTGGGTGAGTATAATGCATCTAGTATTTCTAGATGTGTGCCGTTTGATAACAACACATGGGCTTGGCCGTGGCCTTCTATTAGGCTCGAGGTACCCGCTATTGTGCTAATGTTTGCGGTTTTTATTATGAGATTTATGAAGTATCTCTTGTCTTTTAGTATGGTATGGCTGGATCCACTGTCCACCACAATGATGTGTTTGAGCTCGTTCATAACTTTAATAGACAAGAGGTACGATTTAAATAAGTAATTAAATAAACCATTTCATAAAATAATGTGTGCATAATAAAAAAAATAAGTTCTGAAGAACACAAATCAAAATCAAACAAAGCCCAAATAAATATTGTCAATATAAAGCAAATATCTAAATGTCGAAATCAATCAAGAAGGTCTGAGGTCTGGTAATCCATGTGATCAGCCTTGTCATCTTTGAAGTCACCTTCATAATCTTGGTTAACCAGATTAGCTTCAGGATGAGTTTTCCCGTGCTTCTGATAGAGATCACAAAGGAACTTGGGAGTGCGACAGTTCTTGGACCAATGATTTGACATCCCGCATCGGTGGCAAGGGGATGGATTGGTCGAGTTGGCTGAATGGGTCGGTTTGGAGATTCCACGACCTTTACCGCGACCGTAACTGAGGTTAGGTCGGTTGCCTATGTTCGAATTTCCACGTCCATTGCCACGCTTCCCACGTCCATTGCCACGTCCACGGCCACGATCAGAGGATCTGTCACGCTGGACGTAGTTGGATTCTCTCTTGGCTCCTTCGATTTGATGGGCCTCTGGTAGTGGGGCTGATCCCGGGGGCCTTTGAGCACTGTTCCTCATCAACAACTCATTATTTTTCTCTGCTAGGAGTAAGCAAGAGATCAAATCCTCATATGTCGCGTATTTCATCGCGCGGTATTGTTGCTGAAGCACAATATTCTGAGTATGAAATGTTGACAATGTCTTTTCCAGCAGCTCATTGTCAGACACTTCATCGCCACATAGTTTCATGATTGAAACGATCCGAAATAACTCGGAGTTGTAGGCGTCAACGGATTTGAAATCTTGGAACCGTAGGTTCTTCCACTCGAACTTGGCTTGGGGCAATAGGACCGTTTTCTGATGGTCATACCTCTTTTTCAGTGCCACCCAAAGGTCGAGTGGGTTCTCAATCGTGAGATATATTGATTTTTGAGGCTCTCGGCCAGGTGATGGCGGATATGAAATATCGCCTGGAACCGATCTTTGAGAGATACGGTGTTACCATCGATGATGCATTCACCTAGGCCTTTGGAGTTGAGGAAAATTTTAGTGTCAAGGGCCCACTGGAGATAGTTATCTCCTGAGACATTGAGTGCCTCGAATTCAACCTTTTGAAAAATAAACTTTCCTTAAATGAAAAAATGCTATTTATGGAAACTTTCTATTTTGGGGAAATTTTCTATTTTGGAAAAATTTCTATTTTATAAGGTTTCCCTGTCTTGAATAGGATTCGAAATTTCCCAATTTAATTAGGATTTAGAATTTGATAATTTCCTCTTTTTATTTAGATTTTCCTTTTATTGATTATGATTAAACTTTTCCTATTTAGAATAGGATTTAGGGTTTTTATTTTTCTAAAGTAATGCCGGATGAACAGTAACGCCGGATGAACAGTAACGCCGGATGAACAATAACCGCGTTTTTGTGTTTTTAGGGTTTTAGGGAGCAACTCGTGCTGATAACGTGTTGTAAACTGATATATCTTATTAATGAGACAAGGGAATATATATATATGAGTCTCGGGATACAAGGGAAAGATAAAACCCTAATGGACCTAATGGGTCGGTTAATGAGTCCATAAGATGTTTTATAACAAAAATTAACATTCGGCGTGCTAACAAGTCAGCTTTGTTATCCCTCATCCCCTATATATATATATTAATTCAAAATCGAGTAAGTTTTATTTATCTTTATTTATTTATAGAGAATCGAGTAAGTAAATATTACATAAAATTATAGCTGATTTTATTGTTTCCTAATTTTTTTTTTTTTAAAGATATTTTTTCAACTAAATAATTAATTAGTAACATAAATATGTCAAAACCTTAATTTTAGATTTCATTTATTTATAAAATAATATACTATTAAAATATTAAAAAAATTTTATTTAATTTATTAATTTTCTAAAAAAATTACTAATATTTTATCCAGCGTGTAACGCAGAAATCACCTAGTATACTCTCTATTTGATATGTAAGATACCTTGTATTAGAAGATTCTTACTAAACTTTATGTGGTACTGAGTGAAAGATCTTATTACAAGATCATTTACATTATAACTCACCTATAATCCTGTTTTCTTCATCTGCTACTTCAGTCATTGTAGGTCTCATGTCACTAGGGAAAGCTAAGCATCGAAATGCGAGCTCAGCCACGGTGTGTATCGATGAGAGAGTCCATGCGTCTGAGATCCAGGTTGAGAATCGGGTCTATAATCTCATTCGATTTTGTCAACAGCAAGAGCTGCTATGTTTATTTCAGTATGTGGACGCGTGAAATCAACAACTTTCAATCCTGTTATAATCTCGGCAAGGACGACTCCGAAGCTATAGACATCGCTCTTATAAAAAAGATGGAAGCATTGATGATTCTGAGGGTCAAGATAACCATGAGTCCCTTGAGGAGCCGTTGATATGTTACAAGTTTCCGTCATTCCCATGGAATCTTTGGAGTTGAAATCATAATCAAGAAGGATATTGGTCGATTTCACGGTGATAGATCGGTGGGTTCATCGTAGAGTGGAGATACGCGATTGCTTTAGCTGTTTGAGTGGCAACACTGAGGCGCACTGAAAACACACCAACCCGAATTCCTAAGTCTAGAACATCCTCTCCTCACTGCCATGATTTCACTAGGTCACACTTTTTCTTTACCTGCAAGAGAAAGAGGGGGGTGAGTAATCTAGGATTACTCAGCGAAGGTAAGTCTTAAGGCTCATTGAATTCTCGATACACAAACACATTTAGAAAGTCACAAAGTCTAAACCTAAGACAAGCAGACAATCACGTGTCAACGACACACACCCATCAAACAAATGGAACAACGTTTCATAACCGCCACATGGCCCGGATATCATGTGCCACGCACGCTATCCCTCGTGTACATCGGATCCCTCGTGCCGCACACTTTTTCTCTACACCTTTCACTCGTACCTACCAGATCCGTTGTGCCGTGCACTTCTTCCCAGTACAGTGAAAACTCGTGGGCTCGTCGGCTCGTCAGCCATCCTGACCTAAGAACGAAGAAAATGAGTTCATAAAATGTTCAAAAATACGAAAGTGAGTTATGGGGATAAATAAGCTCATAAGAGGTGTAAGTTTCAATATATCAAACTTTATTATACCATTGCGTTTTTGAGATTTCGTGACCTTCCATCGAAAATATTGATAACTCATAAGAATCGAGAACGAAGAAAATGAGTTCATGAAATTTTCAAAACCACCAGAGTGAATTATGGGGATAAATGTGATCATAAGTGGTGTAAATTGCATATATCAAACTATATTATGCCATTGCATTTTTGAGATTTCGTGACCTTCCATTGAAAATAGCGATAACTCATAAGAATAGAAAAGGAAGTAAATGAGTTCATGAAATGTTTAAAACCACCAGAGTTAATTATGGGGATATATGTGCTCATAAGAGGTGTAAGTTTCAATAAATCAAACTTTATTACGGCATTGCGTTTTCGAGATTTCGTGACCTTCCATTGAAAATAGCGATAACTCATAAGAATCGAAATGAGGGCAATGCGTTCTTGGAATGTTCAAAACCACCAAAGTGAATTATGGGGATAAATGTGCTCATAAGTGGTGTAAGTTTCGATATATCAAACTTTATTATGCCATTACGTTTCGAGATTTCGTGACATTCCATTGAAAATAGCGATAACTCATAAGAATAGAAAAGGAAGTAAATGAGTTCATGAAATGTTTAACACCACCAGAGTTAATTATGGGGATAAATGTGCTCATAAGAGGTGTAAGTTTCAATAAATCAAACTTTATTACGGCATTGCGTTTTCGAGATTTCGTGACCTTCCATTGAAAATAGCGATAACTCATAAGAATCGAAATGAGGGCAATGCGTTCTTGGAATGTTCAAAACCACCAAAGTGAATTATGGGGATAAATGTGCTCATAAGTGGTGTAAGTTTCGATATATCAAACTTTATTATGCCATTACGTTTCGAGATTTCGTGACATTCCATTGAAAATAGCGATAACTCATAAGAATCGAGAAGGAAGGAAATGAGTTCATGAAATGTTCAAAACCACCAGAGTGAATTATGGGGATAAATGTGCTCTTAAGTGGTGTAAATTGCAATATATCAAACTTTATTATGCCATTGCGTTTCGAGATTTCGTGACATTCCATTGAAATAGCAATAACTCATAAGAATCGAGATGGAAGAAAATAAGTTCATGAAATGTTCAAAACCACCATAGTGAATTATGGGGCTAAATGTGCTCATAATTGGTGTAAGTTTCAATATATCAAACTTTATTATGCCTTTGTGTTTGAAATTTTCTGACCTTCCATTGAAAATAGCGATAACTCATAGGAATCGAGAACGAAGAAAATGAGTTCATAAAATGTTCAAAAATACGAAAGTGAGTTATGGGGATAAATAAGCTCATAAGAGGTGTAAGTTTCAATATATCAAACTTTATTATGCCATGTCGTTTTTGAGATTTCGTGACCATCCATCGAAAATATTGATAACTCATAAGAATCGAGAACGAAGAAAATGAGTTCATGAAATTTTCAAAACCACCAGAGTGAATTATGGGGATAAATGTGATCATAAGTGGTGTAAATTGCAATATATCAAACTTTATTATGCCATTGCATTTTTGAGATTTCGTGACCTTCCATTGAAAATAGCGATAACTCATAAGAATAGAAAAGGAAGTAAATGAGTTCATGAAATGTTTAAAACCACCAGAGTGAATTATGGGGATAAATGTGCTCATAAGAGGTGTAAGTTTCAATAAATCAAACATTATTACGGCATTGCGTTTTCGAGATTTCGTGACCTTCCATTGAAAATAGCGATAACACATAAGAATCGAAATGAGGGCAATGCGTTCTTGGAATGTTCAAAACCACCAAAGTGAATAATGGGGATAAATGTGCTCATAAGTGGTGTAAGTTTCGATATATCAAACTTTATTATGCCATTACGTTTCGAGATTTCGTGACATTTCATTGAAAATAGCGATAACTCATAAGAATCGAGAAGGAAGGAAATGAGTTCATGAAATGTTCAAAACCACCAGAGTGAATTATGGGGATAAATGTGCTCTTAAGTGGTGTAAATTGCAATATATCAAACTTTATTATGCCATTGCGTTTCGAGATTTCGTGACATTCCATTGAAAATAGCAATAACTCATAAGAATCGAGATGGAAGAAATTAAGTTCATGAAATGTTCAAAACCACCAAAGTGAATTATGGGGCTAAATGTGTTCATAATTGGTGTAAGTTTCAATATATCAAACTTTATTATGCCTTTGTGTTTTGAGATTTTCTGACCTTCCATTGAAAATAGCGATAACTCATAGGAATCGAGAACAAAGAAAATGAGTTCATAAAATGTTCAAAAATACTAAAGTGAGTTATGGAGATAAATGAGCTCATAAGAGGTGTAAGTTTCAATATATCAAACTTTATTATGCCATTGCGTTTTTAAGATTTCGTGACCTTCCATCGAAAATATTGATAACTCATAAGAATCGAGAACGAAGAAAATGAGTTCATTAAATGTTCAAAAATACGAAAGTGAGTTATGGGGATAAATAAGCTCATAAGAGGTGTAAGTTTCAATATATCAAACTTTATTATGCCATTGCGTTTTTGAGATTTCGTGACCTTCCATCGAAAATATTGATAACTCATAAGAATAGAAAAGGAAGAAAATGAGTTCATGAAATGTTTAAAACCACCAGAGTGAATTATGGGGATAAAAGTGCTCATAAGAGGTGGAAGTTTCAATAAATCAAACTTTATTACGGCATTGCGTTTTCGAGATTTCGTGACCTTCCATTGAAAATAGCGATAACTCATAAGAATCGAAATGAGGACAATGCGTTCTTGGAATGTTCAAAACCACCAAAGTGAATTATGGGGATAAATATGCTCATAAGTGGTGTAAGTTTCGATATATCAAACTTTATTATGCCATTACGTTTCGAGATTTCTTGACATTCCATTGAAAATTGCGATAACTCATAAGAATCGAGAAGGAAGGAAATGAGTTCATGAAATGTTCAAAACCACCAGAGTGAATTATGGGGATAAATGTGCTCTTAAGTGGTGTAAATTGCAATATATCAAACTTTATTATGCCATTACGTTTCGAGATTTCATGACATTCCATTGAAAATAGCGATAACTAATAAGAATCGAGAAGGAAGGAAATGAGTTCATGAAATGTTCAAAACCACCAGAGTGAATAATGGGGATAAATGTGCTCTTAAGTGGTGTAAATTGCAATATATCAAACTTTATTATGCCATTGCGTTTCGAGATTTCGTGACATTCCATTGAAAATAGCAATAACTCATAAGAATCGAGATGGAAGAAAATAAGTTCATGAAATGTTCAAAACCACCATAGTGAATTATGTGGCTAAATGTGCTCATAATTGGTGTAAGTTTCAATATATCAAACTTTATTATGCCTTTGTGTTTGAGATTTTCTGACCTTCCATTTAAAATAGCGATAACTCATAGGAATCGAGAACGAAGAAAATGAGTTCATAAAATGTTCAAAAATACGAAAGTGAGTTATGGGGATAAATAAGCTCATAAGAGGTGTAAGTTTCAATATATCAAACTTTATTATGCCATTGCGTTTTTAAGATTTCGTGACCTTCCATTGAAAATATTGATAACTCATAAGAATCGAGAACGAAGAAAATGAGTTCATGAAATTTTAAAAACCACCAGAGTGAATTATGGGGATAAATGTGATCATAAGTGGTGTAAATTGCATATATCAAACTATATTATGCCATTGCATTTTTGAGATTTCGTGACCTTCCATTGAAAATAGCGATAACTCATAAGAATAGAAAAGGAAGTAAATGAGTTCATGAAATGTTTAAAACCACCAGAGTTAATTATGGGGATAAATGTGCTCATAAGAGGTGTAAGTTTCAATAAATCAAACTTTATTACGGCATTGCGTTTTCGAGATTTCGTGACCTTCCATTGAAAATAGCGATAACTCATAAGAATCGAAATGAGGGCAATGCGTTCTTGGAATGTTCAAAACCACCAAAGTGAATTATAGGGATAAATGTGCTCATAGGTGGTGTAAGTTTCGATATATCAAACTTTATTATGCCATTACGTTTCGAGATTTCGTGACATTCCATTGAAAATAGCGATAACTCATAAGAATCGAGAAGGAAGGAAATGAGTTCATGAAATGTTCAAAACCACCAGAGTGAATTATGGGGATAAATGTGCTCTTAAGTGGTGTAAATTGCAATATATCAAACTTTATTATGCCATTGCGTTTCGAGATTTCGTGACATTCCATTGAAAAGAGCAATAACTCATAAGAATCGATATGGAAGAAAATAAGTTCATGAAATGTTCAAAACCACCAAAGTGAATTATGGGGCTAAATGTGTTCATAATTGGTGTAAGTTTCAATATATCAAACTTTATTATGCCTTTGTGTTTTGAGATTTTCTGACCTTCCATTGAAAATAGCGATAACTCATAGAAATCAAGAACCAAGAAAATGAGTTCATAAAATGTTCAAAAATACTAAAGTGAGTTATGGAGATAAATGAGCTCATAAGAGGTGTAAGTTTCAATATATCAAACTTTATTATGCCATTGCGTTTTTGAGATTTCGTGACCTTCCATCGAAAATATTGATAACTCATAAGAATCGAGAACGAAGAAAATGAGTTCATGAAATGTTCAAAAATACGAAAGTGAGTTATGGGGATAAATAAGCTCATAAGAGGTGTAAGTTTCAATATATCAAACTTTATTATGCCATTGCGTTTTTGAGATTTCGTGACCTTCCATCGAAAATATTGATAACTCATAAGAATAGAAAAGGAATAAAATGAGTTCATGAAATGTTTAAAACCACCAGAGTGAATTATGGGGATAAAAGTGCTCATAAGAGGTGGAAGTTTCAATAAATCAAACTTTATTACGGCATTGCGTTTTCGAGATTTCGTGACCTTCCATTGAAAATAGCGATAACTCATAAGAATCGAAATGAGGGCAATGCGTTCTTGGAATGTTCAAAACCACCAAAGTGAATTATGGGGATAAATGTGCTCTTAAGTGGTGTAAATTGCAATATATCAAACTTTATTATGCCATTGCGTTTCGAGATTTCGTGACATTCCATTGAAAAGAGCAATAACTCATAAGAATCGAGATGGAAGAAAATAAGTTCATGAAATGTTCAAAACCACCAAAGTGAATTATGGGGCTAAATGTGCTCATAATTGGTGTAAGCTTCAATATATCAAACTTTATTATGCCTTTGTGTTATGAGATTTTGTGACCTTCCATTGAAAATAGCGATAACTCATAGGAATCAAAACGAAGAAAATGAGTTCATAAAATGTTCAAAAATACTAAAGTGAGTTATGGGGATAAATGAGCTCAGAATAGGTGTAAGTTTCAATATATCAAACTTTATTATGCCATTGCGTTTTTGAGATTTCGTGACCTTCCATCGAAAATATTGATAACTCATAAGAATCGAGAACGAAGAAAATGAGTTCATTAAATTTTCAAAACCACCAGAGTGAATTATGGGGATAAATGTGATCATAAGTGGTGTAAATTGCATATATCAAACTATATTATGCCATTGCATTTTTGAGATTTCGTTACCTTCCATTGAAAATAGCGATAACTCATAAGATTAGAAAAGGAAGTAAATGAGTTCATAAAATGTTTAAAACCACCAGAGTTAATTATGGGGATAAATGTGCTCATAAGAGGTGTAAGTTTCAATAAATCAAACTTTATTACGGCATTGCGTTTTCGAGATTTCGTGACCTTCCATTGAAAATAGCGATAACTCATAAGAATCGAAATGAGGGCAATGCGTTCTTGGAATGTTCAAAACCACCAAAGTGAATTATGGGGATAAATGTGCTCATAAGTGGTGTAAGTTTCGATATATCAAACTTTATTATGCCATTACGTTTCGAGATTTCGTGACATTCCATTGAAAATAGCGATAACTCATAAGAATCGAGAAGGAAGGAAAAGAGTTCATGAAATGTTCAAAACCACCAGAGTGAATTATGGGGATAAATGTGCTCTTAAGTGGTGTAAATTGCAATATATCAAACTTTATTATGCCATTGCGTTTCGAGATTTCGTGACATTCCATTGAAATAGCAATAACTCATAAGAATCGAGATGGAAGAAAATAAGTTCATGAAATGTTCAAAACCACCAAAGTGAATTATGGGGCTAAATGTGTTCATAATTGGTGTAAGTTTCAATATATCAAACTTTATTATGCCTTTGTGTTTTGAGATTTTCTGACCTTCCATTGAAAATAGCGATAACTCATAGAAATCAAGAACCAAGAAAATGAGTTCATAAAATGTTCAAAAATACTAAAGTGAGTTATGGAGATAAATGAGCTCATAAGAGGTGTAAGTTTCAATATATCAAACTTTATTATGCCATTGCGTTTTTGAGATTTCGTGACCTTCCATCGAAAATATTGATAACTCATAAGAATCGAGAACGAAGAAAATGAGTTCATGAAATGTTCAAAAATACGAAAGTGAGTTATGGGGATAAATAAGCTCATAAGAGGTGTAAGTTTCAATATATCAAACATTATTATGCCATTGCGTTTTTGAGATTTCGTGACCTTCCATCGAAAATATTGATAACTCATAAGAATAGAAAAGGAAGAAAATGAGTTCATGAAATGTTTAAAACCACCAGAGTGAATTATGGGGATAAAAGTGCTCATAAGAGGTGTAAGCTTCAATAAATCAAACTTTATTACGGCATTGCATTTTCGAGATTTCGTGACCTTCCATTGAAAATAGCGATAACTCATAAGAATCGAAATGAGGGCAATGCGTTCTTGGAATGTTCAAAACCACCAAAGTGAATTATGGGGATAAATGTGCTCTTAAGTGGTGTAAATTGCAATATATCAAACTTTATTATGCCATTGCGTTTCGAGATTTCGTGACATTCCATTGAAAAGAGCAATAACTCATAAGAATCGAGATGGAAGAAAATAAGTTCATGAAATGTTCAAAACCACCAAAGTGAATTATGGGGCTAAATGTGCTCATAATTGGTGTAAGCTTCAATATATCAAACTTTATTATGCCTTTGTGTTATGAGATTTTGTGACCTTCCATTGAAAATAGCGATAACTCATAGGAATCAAAAACGAAGAAAATGAGTTCATAAAATGTTCAAAAATACTAAAGTGAGTTATGGGGATAAATGAGCTCAGAATAGGTGTAAGTTTCAATATATCAAACTTTATTATGCCATTGCGTTTTTGAGATTTCGTGACCTTCCATCGAAAATATTGATAACTCATAAAAATCGAGAACGAAGAAAATGAGTTCATTAAATTTTCAAAACCACCAGAGTGAATTATGGGGATAAATGTGATCATAAGTGGTGTAAATTGCATATATCAAACTATATTATGCCATTGCATTTTTGAGATTTCGTGACCTTCCATTGAAAATAGCGATAACTCATAAGATTAGAAAAGGAAGTAAATGAGTTCATGAAATGTTTAAAACCACCAGAGTTAATTATGGGAATAAATGTGCTCATAAGAGGTGTAAGTTTCAATAAATCAAACTTTATTACGACATTGCGTTTTCGAGATTTCGTGACCTTCCATTGAAAATAGCGATAACTCATAAGAATCGAAATGAGGGCAATGCGTTCTTGGAATGTTCAAAACCACCAAAGTGAATTATGGGGATAAATGTGCTCATAAGTGGTGTAAGTTTCGATATATCAAACTTTATTATGCCATTACGTTTCGAGATTTCGTGACATTCCATTGAAAATAGCGATAACTCATAAGAATCGAGAAGGAAGGAAATGTGTTCATGAAATGTGCAAAACCACCAGAGTGAATTATGGGGATAAATGTGCTCTTAAGTGGTGTAAATTGCAATATATAAAACTTTATTATGCCATTGCGTTTTGAGATTTCGTGACATTCCATTGAAAATAGCAATAACTCATAAGAATCGAGATGGAAGAAAATAAGTTCATGAAATGTTCAAAACCACCAAAGTGAATTATGGGGCTAAATAAGTTCATAATTGGTGTAAGTTTCAATATATCAAACTTTATTATGCATTTGTGTTTTGAGATTTTTTGACCTTCCATTGAAAATAACGATAACTCATAGGAATCGAGAACGAAGAAAATGAGCTCATAAAATGGTCAAAAATACTAAAGTGAGTTATGGGGATAAATGTGCTCATAAGAGGTGTAAGTTTCAATATATCAAACTTTAATACGCCATTGCGTTTTCGAGATTTCGTGACCTTCCATTGAAAATAGCGATAACTCATAAGAATCGAGAATGAGGGCAATGCGTTCTTGGAATGTTCAAAACCACCAAAGTGAATTATGAGGATAAATATGCTCATAAGTGGTGTAAGTTTCAATATATATAACTTTATTATGTATTTGTGTTTTGAGATTTTGTGACCTTCCATTGAAAATAGCGATAACTCATAGGAATCGAGAACGAAGAAAATTAGTTCATAAAATGTTCAAAAATACTAAAGTGAGTTATTGGGATAAATGTGCTCATAAGATATGTAAGTTTTAATATATGAAACTTTATTATGCCATTACGTTACGAGATTTTGTGACATTCCATTTAAAATAGCGATAACTCATAAGATTCGGGAAGGAAGGAAATGAGTTCATGAAATGTTCAAACCCATCAGAGTGAATTATGGGGATAAATGTGCTCATAAATGGTGTAAATTTCGAAATATCAAACTTTATTATGCCATTACTTTTCGAGATTTCTTGACATTCCATTGAAAATAGCGATAACTCATAAGAATAGAGAATGAAGATATCAAACTTATGAATATGGTTTAATTTTATTATCTGCATAAATGTGCTCATAAGTGGTGTAAGTTTCAATATATCAAACTTTATTATGCCATTACGTTTCGAGATTTCGTGACATTCCATTGAAAATAGCGATAACTCATAAGAATCGAGAACGAAGAAAATGAGTTCATGAAATGTTCAAAACCACCAGAGTGAATTATGGGGATAAATGTTCTCATAAGTGGTGTAAATTGCAATATATCAAACTTTATTATGCCATTGCATTTTCGAGATTTCGTGACCTTCCATTGAAAATAGCGATAACTCATAAGAATCGAAATGAGGGTAATGCGTTCTTGGAATGTTCAAAACCACCAAAGTGAATAATGGGGATAAATGTGCTCATAAGTGGTGTAAGTTTCGATATATCAAACTTTATTATGCCATTACGTTTCGAGATTTCGTGACATTCCATTGAAAATAGCGATAACTCATAAGAATCGAGAAGGAAGGAAATGAGTTCATGAAATGTTCAAAACCACCAGAGTGAATTATGGGGATAAATGTGCTCTTAAGTGGTGTAAGTTTCAATATATCAAACTTTATTATGCCTTTGTGTTTGAGATTTTCTGACCTTCCATTGAAAATAGCGATAACTCATAGGAATCGAGAACGAAGAAAATGAGTTCATAAAATGTTCAAAAATACAAAAGTGAGTTATGGGGATAAATATGCTCATAAGAGGTGTTTCAATATATCAAACTTTATTATGCCATTGCGTTTTTGAGATTTCGTGACCTTCCATCGAAAATATTGATAACTCATAAGAATCGAGAACGAAGAAAATGAGTTCATGAAATTTTCAAAACCACCAGAGTGAATTATGGGGATAAATGTGATCATAAGTGGTGTAAATTGCAATATATCAAACTTTATTATGCCATTGCATTTTTGAGATTTCGTGACCTTCCATTGAAAATAGCGATAACTCATAAGAATAGAAAAGGAAGTAAATGAGTTCATGAAATGTTTAAAACCACCAGAGTTAATTATGGGGATAAATGTGCTCATAAGAGGTGTAAGTTTCAATAAATCAAACTTTATTACGGCATTGCGTTTTCAGGATTTCGTAACCTTCCATTGAAAATAGCGATAACTCATAAGAATCGAAATGAGGGCAATGCGTTCTTGGAATGTTCAAAACCACCAAAGTAAATTATGGGGATAAATGTGCTCATAAGTGGTGTAAGTTTCGATATATCAAACTTTATTATGCCATTACGTTTCGAGATTTCGTGACATTCCATTGAAAATAGCGATAACTCATAAGAATCGAGAAGGAAGGAAATGAGTTCATGAAATGTTCAAAACCACCAGAGTGAATTATGGGGATAAATGTGCTCTTAAGTGGTGTAAATTGCAATATATCAAACTTTATTATGCCATTGCGTTTCGAGATTTCGTGATATTCCATTGAAAATAGCAATAACTCATAAGAATCGAGATGGAAGAAATTAAGTTCATGAAATGTTCAAAACCACCAAAGTGAATTATGGGGCTAAATGTGTTCATAATTGGTGTAAGTTTCAATATATCCAACTTTATTATGCCTTTGTGTTTTGAGATTTTCTGACCTTCCATTGAAAATAGCGATAACTCATAGGAATCGAAAACGAAGAAAATGAGTTCATAAAATGTTCAAAAATACTAAAGTGAGTTATGGCGATAAATGAGCTCATAAGAGGTGTAAGTTTCAATATATCAAACTTTATTATGCTATTGCGTTTTTGAGATTTCGTGACCTTCCATCGAAAATATTGATAACTCATAAGAATCGAGAACGAAGAAAATGAGTTCATGAAATGTTCAAAAATACGAAAATGAGTTATGGGGATAAATGAGCTCATAAGAGGTGTCAGTTTCAATATATCAAACTTTATTATGCCATTGCGTTTTTGAGATTTCGTGACCTTCCATCGAAAATTATATATAACTCATAAGAATCGAGAACGAAGAAAATGAGTTCATGAAATGTTCAAAACCACCAGAGTGAATTATGGGGATAAATGTGCTCATAAGTGGTGTAAATTGCAATATATCAAACTTTATTATGCCATTGCATTTTCGAGATTTCGTGACCTTCCATTGAAAATAGCGATAACTCATAAGAATCGAAATGAGGGCAATGCGTTCTTGGAATGTTCAAAACCACCAAAGTGAATAATGGGGATAAATGTGCTCATAAGTGGTGGAAGTTTCGATATATCAAACTTTATTATGCCATTACGTTTCGAGATTTCGTGACATTCCATTGAAAATAGCGATAACTCATAAGAATCGAGAAGGAAGGAAATGAGTTCATGAAATGTTCAAAACCACCAGAGTGAATTATGGGGATAAATGTGCTCTTAAGTGGTGTAAATTGCAATATATAAAACTTTATTATGCCATTGCGTTTTGAGATTTCGTGACATTCCACTGAAAATAGCAATAACTCATAAGAATCGAGATGGAAGAAAATAAGTTCATGAAATGTTCAAAACCACCAAAGTGAATTATGGGGCTAAATAAGTTCATAATTGGTGTAAGTTTCAATATATCAAACTTTATTATGCATTTGTGTTTTGAGATTTTTTGACCTTCCATTGAAAATAGCGATAACTCATAGGAATCGAGAACGAAGAAAATGAGCTCATAAAATGTTCAAAAATACTAAAGTGAGTTATGGGGATAAATGTGCTCATAAGAGGTGTAAGTTTCAATATATCAAACTTTAATACGCCATTGCGTTTTCGAGATTTCGTGACCTTCCATTGAAAATAGCGATAACTCATAAGAATCGAGAATGAGGGCAATGCATTCTTGGAATGTTCAAAACCACCAAAGTGAATTATGAGGATAAATGTGCTCATAAGTAGTGTAAGTTTCAATATATATAACTTTATTATGTATTTGTGTTTTGAGATTTTGTGACCTTCCATTGAAAATAGCGATAACTCATAGGAATCGAGAACGAAGAAAATTAGTTCATAAAATGTTCAAAAATACTAAAGTGAGTTATTGGGATAAATGTGCTCATAAGAGGTGTAAGTTTTAATATATGAAACTTTATTATGCCATTACGTTTCGAGATTTTGTGACATTCCATTTAAAATAGCGATAACTCATAAGATTCGGGAAGGAAGGAAATGAGTTCATGAAATGTTCAAACCCATCAGAGTGAATTATGGGGATAAATGTGCTCATAAATGGTGTAAATTTCGAAATATCAAACTTTATTATGCCATTACTTTTCGAGATTTCTTGACATTCCATTGAAAATAGCGATAACTCATAAGAATAGAGAATGAAGATATCAAACTTATGAATATGGTTTAATTTTATTATCTGCATAAATGTGCTCATAAGTGGTGTAAGTTTCAATATATCAAACTTTATTATGCCATTACGTTTCGAGATTTCGTGACATTCCATTGAAAATAGCGATAACTCATAAGAATCGAAATGAGGGCAATGCGTTCTTGGAATGTTCAAAACCACCAAAGTGAATTATGGGGATAAATGTGCTCATAAGTGGTGTAAGTTTCAATATATCAAACTTTATTATGCATTTGTGTTTTGAGATTTGTGACCTTCCATTGAAAATCGCGATAACTCATAGGAATCGAGAACGAAGAAAATGAGCTCATAAAATGTTCAAAAATACTAAAGTGAGTTATGGGGATAAATGTGCTCATAAGAGGTGTAAGTTTCAATATATCAAACTTTAATACGCCATTGCGTTTTCAAGATTTCGTGACCTTCCATTGAAAATAGCGATAACTCATAAGAATCGAGAATTAGGGCAATGCGTTCTTGGAATGTTCAAAACCACCAAAGTGAATTATGAGGATAAATGTGCTCATAAGTGGTGTAAGTTTCAATATATCAAACTTTATTATGCCATTACGTTTCGAGATTTCGTGACATTCCATTGAAAATAGCGATAACTCATAAGAATCGAGAAGGAAGGAAATGAGTTCATGAAATGTTCAAAACCACCAGAGTGAATTATGGGGATAAATGTGCTCTTAAGTGGTGTAAATTGCAATATATAAAACTTTATTATGCCATTGCGTTTTGAGATTTCGTGACATTCCATTGAAAATAGCAATAACTCATAAGAATCGAGATGGAAGAAAATAAGTTCATGAAATGTTCAAAACCACCAAAGTGAATTATGGGGCTAAATAAGTTCATAATTGGTGTAAGTTTCAATATATCAAACTTTATTATGCATTTGTGTTTTGAGATTTTTTGACCTTCCATTGAAAATAGCGATAACTCATAGGAATCGAGAACGAAGAAAATGAGCTCATAAAATGTTCAAAAATACTAAAGTGAGTTATGGGGATAAATGTGCTCATAAGAGGTGTAAGTTTTAATATATGAAACTTTATTAATCGGTTGAGCGTCGGGTATTGAGTGAGTTTACATTTAAATTGTCGATGAATCATAAAAATAGAGAATGAGGGCAATGCGTTCTTGGAATGTTCAAAACCACCAAAGTGAATTATGAGGATAAATGTGCTCATAAGTGGTGTAAGTTTCAATATATATAACTTTATTATGTATTTGTGTTTTGAGATTTTGTGACCTTCCATTGAAAATAGCGATAATTCATAGGAATCGAGAACGAAGAAAATTAGTTCATAAAATGTTCAAAAATACTAAAGTGAGTTATTGGGATTAATGTGCTCATAAGAGGTGTAAGTTTTAATATACGAAACTTTATTATGCCATTACGTTTCGAGAGTTTGTGACATTCCATTTAAAATAGCGATAACTCATAAGATTCGGGAAGGAAGGAAATGAGTTCATGAAATGTTCAAACCCATCAGAGTGAATTATGGGGATAAATGTGCTCATAAATGGTGTAAATTTCGAAATATCAAACTTTATTATGCCATTACTTTTCGAGATTTCTTGACATTCCATTGAAAATAGCGATAACTCATAAGAATAGAGAATGAAGATATCAAACTTATGAATATGGTTTAATTTTATTATCTGCATAAATGTGCTCATAAGTGGTGTAAGTTTCAATATATCAAACTTTATTATGCCATTACGTTTCGAGATTTCGTGACATTCCATTGAAAATAGCGATAACTCATAAGAATCGAGAACGAAGAAAATGAGTTCATGAAATGTTCAAAACCAACAGAGTGAATTATGGGGATAAATGTTCTCATAAGTGGTGTAAATTGCAATATATCAAACTTTATTATGCCATTGCATTTTCGAGATTTCGTGACCTTCCATTGAAAATAGCGATAACTCATAAGAATCGAAATGAGGGTAATGCGTTCTTGGAATGTTCGAAACCACCAAAGTGAATAATGGGGATAAATGTGCTCATAAGTGGTGTAAGTTTCGATATATCAAACTTTATTATGCAATTACGTTTCGAGATTTCGTGACATTCCATTGAAAATAGCGATAACTCATAAGAATCGAGAAGGAAGGAAATGAGTTCATGAAATGTTCAAAACCACCAGAGTGAATTATGGGGATAAATGTGCTCTTAAGTGGTGTAAATTGCAATATATCAAACTTTATTATGCCATTGCGTTTCGAGATTTCGTGACATTCCATTGAAAATAGCAATAACTCATAAGAATCGAGATGGAAGAAAATAAGTTCATGAAATGTTCAAAACCACCATAGTGAATGATGGGGCTAAATGTGCTCATAATTGGTGTAAGTTTCAATATATCAAACTTTATTATGCCTTTGTGTTTGAGATTTTCTGACCTTCCATTGAAAATAGCGATAACTGATAGGAATCGAGAACGAAGAAAATGAGTTCATAAAATGTTCAAAAATACAAAAGTGAGTTATGGGGATAAATAAGCTCATAAGAGGTGTAAGTTTCAATATATCAAACTTTATTATGCCATTGCGTTTTTGAGATTTCGTGACCTTCCATCGTAAATTATATATAACTCATAAGAATCGAGAACGAAGAAAATGAGTTCATGAAATGTTCAAAACCACCAGAGTGAATTATGGGGATAAATGTGCTCATAAGTGGTGTAAATTGCAATATATCAAACTTTATTATGCCATTGCATTTTCGAGATTTCGTGACCTTCCATTGAAAATAGCGATAACTCATAAGAATCGAAATGAGGGCAATGCGTTCTTGGAATGTTCAAAACCACCAAAGTGAATAATGGGGATAAATGTGCTCATAAGTGGTGTAAGTTTCGATATATCAAACTTTATTATGCCATTACGTTTCGAGATTTCGTGACATTCCATTGAAAATAGCGATAACTCATAAGAATCGAGAAGGAAGGAAATGACTTCATGAAATGTTCAAAACCACCAGAGTGATTTATGGGGATAAATGTGCTCTTAAGTGGTGTAAATTGCAATATATCAAACTTTATTATGCCATTGTGTTCCGAGATTTCGTGACATTCCATTGAAAATAGCAATAACTCATAAGAATCGAGATGGAAGAAAATAAGTTCATGAAATGTTCAAAACCACCATTGTGAATTATGGGGCTAAATGTGCTCATAATTGGTGTAAGTTTCAATATATCAAACTTTATTATGCCTTTGTGTTTGAAATTTTCTGACCTTCCATTGAAAATAGCGATAACTCATAGGAATCGAGAACGAAGAAAATGAGTTCATAAAATGTTCAAAAATACGAAAGTGAGTTATGGGGATAAATAAGCTCATAAGAGGTGTAAGTTTCAATATATCAAACTTTATTATGCCATGTCGTTTTTGAGATTTCGTGACCATCCATCGAAAATATTGATAACTCATAAGAATCGAGAACGAAGAAAATGAGTTCATGAAATTTTCAAAACCACCAGAGTGAATTATGGGGATAAATGTGATCATAAGTGGTGTAAATTGCAATATATCAAACTTTATTATGCCATTGCATTTTTGAGATTTCGTGACCTTCCATTGAAAATAGCGATAACTCATAAGAATAGAAAAGGAAGTAAATGAGTTCATGAAATGTTTAAAACCACCAGAGTTAATTATGGGGATAAATGTGCTCATAAGAGGTGTAAGTTTCAATAAATCAATCTTTAATACTGCGTCGACCACTCGAAACTACATGACTTCCCATTGAAAATATCGTTAAATCATAGAATCGAAATGAGGGCAATGCGTTCTTGGAATGTTCAAAACCACCAAAGTGAATTATGGGGATAAATGTGCTCATAAGTGGTGTAAGTTTTGATATATCAAACTTTATTATGCAATTACGTTTCGAGATTTCGTGACATTCCATTGAAAATAGCGATAACTCATAAGAATCGAGAAGGAAGGAAATGAGTTCATGAAATGTTCAAAACCACCAGAGTGAATTATGGGGATAAATGTGCTCTTAAGTGGTGTAAATTGCAATATATCAAACTTTATTATGCCATTGCGTTTCGAGATTTCGTGACATTCCATTGAAAATAGCAATAACTCATAAGAATCGAGATGGAAGAAATTAAGTTCATGAAATGTTCAAAACCACCAAAGTGAATTATGGGGCTAAATGTGTTCATAATTGGTGTAAGTTTCAATATATCAAACTTTATTATGCCTTTGTGTTTTGAGATTTTCTGACCTTCCATTGAAAATAGCGATAACTCATAGGAATCGAGAACGAAGAAAATGAGTTCATAAAATGTTCAAAAATACTAAAGTGAGTTATGGGGATAAATGAGCTCATAAGAGGTGTAAGTTTCAATATATCAAACTTTATTATGCCATTGCGTTTTTGAGATTTCGTGACCTTCCATCGAAAATTATATATAACTCATAAGAATCGAGAACGAAGAAAATGAGTTCATGAAATGTTCAAAACCACCAGAGTGAATTATGGGGATAAATGTGCTCATAAGTGGTGTAAATTGCAATACATCAAACTTTATTATGCCATTGCATTTTTGAGATTTCGTGACCTTCCATTGAAAATAGCGATAACACATAAGAATCGAAATGAGGGCAATGCGTTCTTGAAATGTTCAAAACCACCAAAGAGAATAATGGGGATAAATGTGCTCATAAGTGGTGTAAGTTTCGATATATCAAACTTTATTATGCCATTACGTTTCGAGATTTTGTGACATTCCATTGAAAATAGCGATAACTCATAAGAATCGAGAAGGAAGGAAATGAGTTCATGAAATGTTCAAAACCACCAGAGTGAATTATGGGGATAAATGTGCTCTTAAGTGGTGTAAATTGCAATATATCAAACTTTATTATGCCATTGCGTTTCGAGATTTCGTGACATTCCATTGAAAATAGCAATAACTCATAAGAATCGAGATGGAAGAAAATAAGTTCATGAAATATTCAAAACCACCATAGTGAATTATGGGGCTAAATGTGCTCATAATTGGTGTAAGTTTCAATATATCAAACTTTATTATGCCTTTGTGTTTGAGATTTTCTGACCTTCCATTGAAAATAGCGATAACTGATAGGAATCGAGAACGAAGAAAATGAGTTCATAAAATGTTCAAAAATACGAAAGTGAGTTATGGGGATAAATAAGCTCATAAGAGGTGTAAGTTTCAATATATCAAACTTTATTATGCCATGTCGTTTTTGAGATTTCGTGACCATCCATCGAAAATATTGATAACTCATAAGAATCGAGAACGAAGAAAATGAGTTCATGAAATTTTCAAAACCACCAGAGTGAATTATGGGGATAAATGTGATCATAAGTGGTGTAAATTGCAATATATCAAACTTTATTATGCCATTGCATTTTTGAGATTTCGTGACCTTCCATTGAAAATAGCGATAACTCATAAGAATAGAAAAGGAAGTAAATGAGTTCATGAAATGTTTAAAACCACCAGAGTTAATTATGGGGATAAATGTGCTCATAAGAGGTGTAAGTTTCAATAAATCAAACTTTATTACGGCATTGCGTTTTCGAGATTTCGTGACCTTCCATTGAAAATAGCGATAACTCATAAGAATCGAAATGAGGGCAATGCGTTCTTGGAATGTTCAAAACCACCAAAGTGAATTATGGGGATAAATGTGCTCATAAGTGGTGTAAGTTTTGATATATCAAACTTTATTATGCAATTACGTTTCGAGATTTCGTGACATTCCATTGAAAATAGCGATAACTCATAAGAATCGAGAAGGAAGGAAATGAGTTCATGAAATGTTCAAAACCACCAGAGTGAATTATGGGGATAAATGTGCTCTTAAGTGGTGTAAATTGCAATATATCAAACTTTATTATGCCATTGCGTTTCGAGATTTCGTGACATTCCATTGAAAATAGCAATAACTCATAAGAATCGAGATGGAAGAAATTAAGTTCATGAAATGTTCAAAACCACCAAAGTGAATTATGGGGCTAAATGTGTTCATAATTGGTGTAAGTTTCAATATATCAAACTTTATTATGCCTTTGTGTTTTGAGATTTTCTGACCTTCCATTGAAAATAGCGATAACTCATAGGAATCGAGAACGAAGAAAATGAGTTCATAAAATGTTCAAAAATACTAAAGTGAGTTATGGGGATAAATGAGCTCATAAGAGGTGTAAGTTTCAATATATCAAACTTTATTATGCCATTGCGTTTTTGAGATTTCGTGACCTTCCATCGAAAATTATATATAACTCATAAGAATCGAGAACGAAGAAAATGAGTTCATGAAATGTTCAAAACCACCAGAGTGAATTATGGGGATAAATGTGCTCATAAGTGGTGTAAATTGCAATATATCAAACTTTATTATGCCATTGCATTTTCGATATTTCGTGACCTTCCATTGAAAATAGCGATAACTCATAAGAATCGAAATGAGGGCAATGCGTTCTTGGAATGTTCAAAACCACCAAAGTGAATAATGGGGATAAATGTGCTCATAAGTGGTGTAAGTTTCGATATATCAAACTTTATTATGCCATTACGTTTCGAGATTTCGTGACATTCCATTGAAAATAGCGATAACTCATAAGAATCGAGAAGGAAGGAAATGAGTTCATGAAATGTTCAAAACCACCAGAGTGAATTATGGGGATAAATGTGCTCTTAAGTGGTGTAAATTGCAATATATCAAACTTTATTATGCCATTGCGTTTCGAGATTTCGTGACATTCCATTGAAAATAGCAATAACTCATAAGAATCGAGATGGAAGAAAATAAGTTCATGAAATATTCAAAACCACCATAGTGAATTATGGGGCTAAATGTGCTCATAATTGGTGTAAGTTTCAATATATCAAACTTTATTATGCCTTTGTGTTTGAGATTTTCTGACCTTCCATTGAAAATAGCGATAACTGATAGGAATCGAGAACGAAGAAAATGAGTTCATAAAATGTTCAAAAATACGAAAGTGAGTTATGGGGATAAATAAGCTCATAAGAGGTGTAACTTTCAATATATCAAACTTTATTATGCCATTGCGTTTTTGAGATTTCGTGACCTTCCATCGAAAATATTGATAACTCATAAGAATCGAGAACGAAGAAAATGAGTTCATGAAATTTTCAAAAGCACCAGAGTGAATTATGGGGATAAATGTGATCATAAGTGGTGTAAATTGCAATATATCAAACTTTATTATGCCATTGCATTTTTGAGATTTCGTGACCTTCCATTGAAAATAGCGATAACTCATAAGAAAAGAAAAGGAAGTAAATGAGTTCATGAAATGTTTAAAACCACCAGAGTTAATTATGGGGATAAATGTGCTCATAAGAGGTGTAAGTTTCAATAAATCAAACTTTATTACGGCATTGCGTTTTCGAGATTTCGTGACCTTCCATTGAAAATAGCGATAACTCATAAGAATCGAAATAAGGGCAATGTGTTCTTGGAATGTTCAAAACCACCAAAGTGAATTATGGGGATAAATGTGCTCATAAGTGGTGTAAGTTTCGATATATCAAACTTTATTATGCCATTACGTTTCGAGATTTCGTGACATTCCATTGAAAATAGCGATAACTCATAAGAATCGAGAAGGAAGGAAATGAGTTCATGAAATGTTCAAAACCACAAGAGTGAATTATGGGGATAAACGTGCTCTTAAGTGGTGTAAATTGCAATATATCAATCTTTATTATGCCATTGCGTTTCGAGATTTTGTGACATTCCATTGAAAATAGCAATAACTCATAAGAATCGAGATGGAAGAAATTAAGTTCATGAAATGTTCAAAACCACCAAAGTGAATTATGGGGCTAAATGTGTTCATAATTGGTGTAAGTTTCAATATATCAAACTTTATTATGCCTTTGTGTTTTGAGATTTTCTGACCTTCCATTGAAAATAGCGATAACTCATAGAAATCAAGAGCAGAAGAAAATGAGTTCATAAAATGTTCAAAAATACTAAAGTGAGTTATGGAGATAAATGAGCTCATAAGAGGTGTTAGTTTCAATATATCAACCTTTATTATGCCATTACGTTTTGGAGATTTCGTGACCTTCCATCGAAAATATTGATAACTCATAAGAATCGAGAACGAAGAAAATGAGTTCATGAAATGTTCAAAAATACGAAAGTGAGTTATGGGGATAAATAAGCTCATAAGAGGTGTAAGTTTCAATATATCAAACTTTATTATGCCATTGCGTTTTTGAGATTTCGTGACCTTCCATCGAAAATATTGATAACTCATAAGAATCGAAAAGGAAGAAAATGAGTTCATGAAATGTTTAAAACCACCAGAGTGAATTATGGGGATAAAAGTGCTCATAAGAGGTGTAAGTTTCAATAAATCAAACTTTATTACGGCATTGCGTTTTCGAGATTTCGTGACCTTCCATTGAAAATAGCGATAACTCATAAGAATCGAAATGAGGGCAATGCGTTCTTGGAATGTTCAAAACCACCAAAGTGAATTATGGGGATAAATGTGCTCATAAGTGGTGTAAGTTTCGATATATCAAACTTTATTATGCCATTACGTTTCGAGATTTCGTGACATTCCATTGAATATAGCGATAACTCATAAGAATCGAGAAGGAAGGAAATGAGTTCATGAAATGTTCAAAACCACCAGAGTGAATTATGGGGATAAATTTGCTCTTAAGTGGTGTAAATTGCAATATATCAAACTTTATTATGCCATTGCGTTTCGAGATTTCGTGACATTCCATTGAAAAGAGCAATAACTCATAAGAATCGAGATGGAAGAAAATAAGTTCATGAAATGTTCAAAACCACCAAAGTGAATTATGGGGCTAAATGTGTTCATAATTGGTGTAAGTTTCAATATATCAAACTTTATTATGCCTTTGTGTTTTGAGATTTTCTGACCTTCCATTGAAAATAGCGATAACTCATAGGAATCGAGAACGAAGAAAATGAATTCATAAAATGTTCAAAAATACTAAAGTGAGTTATGGAGATAAATAAACTCATAAGAGGTGTTAGTTTCAATATATCAAACTTTATTATGCCATTGCGTTTTTGAGATTTCGTGACCTTCCATCGAAAATATTGATAACTCATAAGAATCGAGAACGAAGAAAATGAGTTCATGAAATGTTCAAAAATACGAAAGTGAGTTATGGGGATAAATAAGCTCATAAGAGGTGTAAGTTTCAATATATCAAACTTTATTATGCCATTGCGTTTTTGAGATTTCGTGACCTTCCATCGAAAATATTGATAACTCATAAGAATAGAAAAGGAAAGAAAATGAGTTCATGAAATGTTTAAAACCACCAGAGTGAATTATGGGGATAAAAGTGCTCATAAGAGGTGTAAGTTTCAATAAATCAAACTTTATTACGGCATTGCGTTTTCGAGATTTCGTGACCTTCCATTGAAAATAGCGATAACTCATAAGAATCGAAATGAGGGCAATGCGTTCTTGGAATGTTCAAAACCACCAAAGTGAATTATGGGGATAAATGTGCTCATAAGTGGTGTAAGTTTCGATATATCAAACTTTATTATGCCATTACGTTTCGAGATTTCGTGACATTCCATTGAAAATAGCGATAACTCATAAGAATCGAGAAGGAAGGAAATGAGTTCATGAAATGTTCAAAACCACCAGAGTGAATTATGGGGATAAATGTGCTCTTAAGTGGTGTAAATTGCAATATATCAATCTTTATTATGCCATTGTGTTTCGAGATTTTGTGACATTCCATTGAAAATAGCAATAACTCATAAGAATCGAGATGGAAGAAAATAAGTTCATGAAATGTTCAAAACCACCAAAGTGAATTATGGGGCTAAATGTGTTCATAATTGGTATAAGTTTCAATATATCAAACTTTATTATGCCTTTGTGTTTTGAGATTTTGTGACCTTCCATTGAAAATAGCGATAACTCATAGGAATCGAGAACGAAGAAAATAAGTTCATAAAATGTTCAAAACTACTAAAGTGAGTTATGGAGATAAATGAGCTCATAAGAGGTATTAGTTTCAATATATCAAACTCTATTATGCCATTACGTTTTGGAGATTTCGTGACCTTCCATCGAAAATATTGATAACTCATAAGAATCGAGAACGAAGAAAATGAGTTCATGAAATGTTCAAAAATACGAAAGTGAGTTATGGGGATAAATAGGCTCATAAGAGGTGTAAGTTTCAATATATCAAACTTTATTATGCCATTGCGTTTTTGAGATTTCGTGACCTTCCATCGAAAATATTGATAACTCATAAGAATAGAAAAGGAGAAGAAAATGAGTTCATGAAATGTTTAAAACCACCAGAGTGAATTATGGGGATAAAAGTGCTCATAAGAGGTGTAAGTTTCAATAAATCAAACTTTATTACGGCATTGCATTTTCGAGATTTCGTGACCTTCCATTGAAAATAGCGATAACTCATAAGAATCGAATGAGAAAATGAGGGCAATGCGTTCTTGGAATGTTCAAAACCACCAAAGTGAATTATGGGGATAAATGTGCTCATAAGTGGTGTAAGTTTCGATATATCAAACTTTATTATGCCATTACGTTTCGAGATTTCGTGACATTCCATTGAAAATAGCGATAACTCATAAGAATCGAGAAGGAAGGAAATGAGTTCATGAAATGTTCAAAACCACCAGAGTGAATTATGGGGATAAATTTGCTCTTAAGTGGTGTAAATTGCAATATATCAAACTTTATTATGCCATTGCGTTTCGAGATTTCGTGACATTCCATTGAAAAGAGCAATAACTCATAAGAATCGAGATGGAAGAAAATAAGTTCATGAAATGTTCAAAACCACCAAAGTGAATTATGGGGCTAAATGTGTTCATAATTGGTGTAAGTTTCAATATATCAAACTTTATTATGCCTTTGTGTTTTGAGATTTTCTGACCTTCCATTGAAAATAGCGATAACTCATAGGAATCGAGAGCGAAGAAAATGAATTCATAAAATGTTCAAAAATACTAAAGTGAGTTATGGAGATAAATAAACTCATAAGTGGTGTTAGTTTCAATATATCAAACTTTATTATGCCATTGCGTTTTTGAGATTTCGTGACCTTCCATCGAAAATATTGATAACTCATAAGAATCGAGAACGAAGAAAATGAGTTCATGAAATGTTCAAAAATACGAAAGTGAGTTATGGGGATAAATAAGCTCATAAGAGGTGTAAGTTTCAATATATCAAACTTTATTATGCCATTGCGTTTTTGAGATTTCGTGACCTTTCTATCGAAAATATTGATAACTCATAAGAATAGAAAAAGAAGAAAATGAGTTCATGAAATGTTTAAAACCACCAGAGTGAATTATGGGGATAAAAGTGCTCATAAGAAGTGTAAGTTTCAATAAATCAAACTTTATTACGGCATTGCGTTTTCGAGATTTCGTGACCTTCCATTGAAAATAGCGATAACTCATAAGAATCGAAATGAGGGCAATGCGTTCTTGGAATGTTCAAAACCACCAGAGTGAATTATGGGGATAAATGTGCTCATAAGTGGTGTAAATTGCAATATATCAAACTTTATTATGCCATTGCATTTTCGAGATTTCGTGACCTTCCATTGAAAATAGCGATAACTCATAAGAATCGAAATGAGGGCAATGCGTTCTTGGAATGTTCAAAACCACCAAAGTGAATAATGGGGATAAATGTGCTCATAAGTGGTGTAAGTTTCGATATATCAAACTTTATTATGCCATTACGTTTCGAGATTTCGTGACATTCCATTGAAAATAGCAATAACTCATAAGAATCGAGATGGAAGAAAATAAGTTCATGAAATGTTCAAAACCACCATAGTGAATTATGGGGCTAAATGTGCTCATAATTGGTGTAAGTTTCAATATATCAAACTTTATTATGCCTTTGTGTTTGAGATTTTCTGACCTTCCATTGAAAATAGCGATAACTCATAGGAATCGAGAACGAAGAAAATGAGTTTATAAAATGTTCAAAAATACGAAAGTGAGTTATGGGGATAAATAAGCTCATAAGAGGTGTAAGTTTCAATATATCAAACTTTATTATGCCATTGCGTTTTTGAGATTTCGTGACCTTCCATCGAAAATATTGATAACTCATAAGAATCGAGAACGAAGAAAATGAGTTCATGAAATTTTCAAAAGCACCAGAGTGAATTATGGGGATAAATGTGATCATAAGTGGTGTAAATTGCAATATATCAAACTTTATTATGCCATTGCATTTTTGAGATTTCGTGACCTTCCATTGAAAATAGCGATAACTCATAAGAAAAGAAAAGGAAGTAAATGAGTTCATGAAATGTTTAAAACCACCAGAGTTAATTATGGGGATAAATGTGCTCATAAGAGGTGTAAGTTTCAATAAATCAAACTTTATTACGGCATTACGTTTTTGAGATTTCGTGACCTTCAATTGAAAATAGCGATAACTCATAAGAATCGAAATAAGGGCAATGTGTTCTTGGAATGTTCAAAACCACCAAAGTGAATTATGGGGATAAATGTGCTCATAAGTGGTGTAAGTTTCGATATATCAAACTTTATTATGCCATTACGTTTCGAGATTTCGTGACATTCCATTGAAAATAGCGATAACTCATAAGAATCGAGAAGGAAGGAAATGAGTTCATGAAATGTTCAAAACCACAAGAGTGAATTATGGGGATAAACGTGCTCTTAAGTGGTGTAAATTGCAATATATCAATCTTTATTATGCCATTGCGTTTGAGATTTTGTGACATTCCATTGAAAATAGCAATAACTCATAAGAATCGAGATGGAAGAAATTAAGTTCATGAAATGTTCAAAACCACCAAAGTGAATTATGGGGCTAAATGTGTTCATAATTGGTAAGTTTCAATATATCAAACTTTATTATGCCTTTGTGTTTCGAGATTTTGTGACATTCCATTGAAAATAGCAATAACTCATAAGAATCGAGATGGAAGAAATTAAGTTCATGAAATGTTCAAAACTACTAAAGGGAATTATGGAGATAAATGAGCTCATAATTGGTATAAGTTTCAATATATCAACCTTTATTATGCCATTGCGTGTGGAGATTTCGTGACCTTCCATTGAAAATATTGATAACTCATAAGAATCGAGAACGAAGAAAATGAGTTCATGAAATGTTCAAAAATACGAAAGTGAGTTATGGGGCTAAATAGGCTCATAAGAGGTGTAAGTTTCAATATATCAAACTTTATTATGCCATTGCGTTTTGAGATTTCGTGACCTTCCATCGAAAATATTGATAACTCATAAGAATAGAAAAAGGAAGAAAATGAGTTCATGAAATGTTTAAAACCACCAGAGTGAATTATGGGGATAAAAGTGCTCATAAGAGGTGTAAGTTTCAATAAATCAAACTTTATTACGGCATTGCGTTTCGAGATTTCGTGACCTTCCATTGAAAATAGCGATAACTCATAAGAATCGAAATGAGGGCAATGCGTTCTTGGAATGTTCAAAACCACCAAAGTGAATTATGGGGATAAATGTGCTCATAAGTGGTGTAAGTTTCGATATATCAAACTTTATTATGCCATTACGTTTCGAGATTTCGTGACATTCCATTGAATATAGCGATAACTCATAAGAATCGAGAAGGAAGGAAATGAGTTCATGAAATGTTCAAAACCACCAGAGTGAATTATGGGGATAAATTTGCTCTTAAGTGGTGTAAATTGCAATATATCAAACTTTATTATGCCATTGCATTTGAGATTTCGTGACATTCCATTGAAAAGAGCAATAACTCATAAGAATCGAGATGGAAGAAAATAAGTTCATGAAATGTTCAAAACCACCAAAGTGAATTATGGGGCTAAATGTGTTCATAATTGGTGTAAGTTTCAATATATCAAACTTTATTATGCCTTTGTGTTTTGAGATTTTCTGACCTTCCATTGAAAATAGCGATAACTCATAGGAATCGAAGAGCGAAGAAAATGAATTCATAAAATGTTCAAAAATACTAAAGTGAGTTATGGAGATAAATAAACTCATAAGAGGTGTTAGTTTCAATATATCAAACTTTATTATGCCATTGCGTTTTTGAGATTTCGTGACCTTCCATCGAAAATATTGATAACTCATAAGAATCGAAAACGAAGAAAATGAGTTCATGAAATGTTCAAAAATACACGAAAGTGAGTTATGGGGATAAATAAGCTCATAAGAGGTGTAAGTTTCAATATATCAAACTTTATTATGCCATTGCGTTTTTGAGATTTACAGTGACCTTCCATCGAAAATATTGATAACTCATAAGAATAGAAAAGGAAGAAAATGAGTTCATGAAATGTTTAAAACCACCAGAGTGAATTATGGGGATAAAAGTGCTCATAAGGGGTGTAAGTTTCAATAAATCTAACTTTATTACGGCATTGCGTTTTCGAGATTTCGTGACCTTCCATTGAAAATAGCGATAACTCATAAGAATCGAAATGAGGGCAATGCATTCTTGGAATGTTCAAAACCACCAAAGTGAATTATGGGGATAAATGTGATCATAAGTGGTGTAAGTTTCAATATATCAAACTTTATTATTCCATTGCGTTCGGGAACTTTCGTAACCTACCATCGAAAATATTACTAACTCATAAGAATAGAAAAGGAAGAAAATGAGTTCATGAAATGTTTAAAACCACCAGAGTTAATTATGGGGATAAATGTGCTCTTAAGTGGTGTAAATTGCAATATATCAATCTTTATTATGCCATTGTGTTTCGAGATTTTGTGACATTCCATTGAAAATAGCAATAACTCATAAGAATCGAGATGGAAGAAATTAAGTTCATGAAATGTTCAAAACCACCAAAGTGAATTATGGGGCTAAATGTGTTCATAATTGGTATAAGTTTCAATATATCAAACTTTATTATGCCTTTGTGTTTTGAGATTTTCGTGACCTTCCATTGAAAATAGCGATAACTCATAGAAATCAAGAAAGAGCAGAAGAAAATGAGTTCATAAAATGTTCAAAAATACTAAAGTGAGTTATGGAGATAAATGAGCTCATAAGTGGTGTTAGTTTCAATATATCAACCTTTATTATGCCATTACGTTTTGAGATTTCGCGACCTTCCATCGAAAATATTGATAACTCATAAGAATCGAGAACGAAGAAAATGAGTTCATGAAATGTTCAAAATACGAAAGTGAGTTATGGGGCTAAATAGGCTCATAAGAGGTGTAAGTTTCAATATATCAAACTTTATTATGCCATTGCGTTTTGAGATTTTCGTGACCTTCCACTTGAAAATATTGATAACTCACAAGAATAGAAAAGGAAAATGAGTTCATGAAATGTTTAAAACCACCAGAGTGAATTATGGGGATAAAAGTGCTCATAAGAGGTGTAAGTTTCAATAAATCAAACTTTATTACGGCATTGCATTTTCGAGATTTCGTGACCTTCCATTGAAAATAGCGATAACTCATAAGAATCGAAATGAGGGCAATGCGTTATTGGAATGTTCAAAACCACCAAAGTGAATTATGGGGATAAATGTGCTCATAAGTGGTGTAAGTTTCGATATATCAAACTTTATTATGCCATTACGTTTCGAGATTTCGTGACATTCCATTGAAAATAGCGATAACTCATAAGAATCGGAAGGAAGAAAATGAGTTCATGAAATGTTCAAAACCACCAGAGTGAATTATGGGGATAAATTTGCTCTTAAGTGGTGTAAATTGCAATATATCAAACTTTATTATGCCATTGCGTTTCGAGATTTACATGTTCCATTGAAAAGAGCAATAACTCATAAGAATCCTAGATGGAAGAAAATAAGTTCATGAAATGTTCAAAACCACCAAAGTGAATTATGGGGCTAAATGTGTTCATAATTGGTGTAAGTTTCAATATATCAAACTTTATTATGCCTTGTGTTTTGAGATTTTCTGACCTTCCATTGAAAATAGCGATAACTCATGCAAGAATCGAGAAGGAAGAAAATGAATTCATAAAATGTTCAAAAATACTAAAGTGAGTTATGGAGATAAATAAACTCATAAGTGGTGTTAGTTTCAATATATCAAACTTTATTATGCCATTGCTTTTGAGATTTCGTGACCTTCCATCGAAAATATTGATAACTCATAAGAATCGAGAACGGAAGAAAATGAGTTCATGAAATGTTTAAAAATACGAAAGTGAGTTATGGGGATAAATAAGCTCATAAGAGGTGTAAGTTTCAATATATCAAACTTTATTATGCCATTGCGTTTTTGAGATTTCGTGACCTTCTATCGAAAATATTGATAACTCATAAGAATAGAAAAAGAAGAAAATGAGTTCATGAAATGTTTAAAACCACAGAGTGAATTATGGGGATAAAAGTGCTCATAAGAAGTGTAAGTTTCAATAAATCAAACTTTATTACGGCATTGCGTTTTCGAGATTTCGTGACCTTCCATTGAAAATAGCGATAACTCATAAGAATCGAAATGAGGGCAATGCGTTCATGAAATGTTCAAAACCACCAAAGTGAATTATGGGGATAAATGTGCTCATAAAGTGGTGTAAGTTTCGATATATCAAACTTTATTATGCCATACGTTTTTGAGATTTCGCTTGACATTCCATTGAAAATAGCGATAACTCATAAGAATCGAGAAGGAAGGAAATGAGTTCATGAAATGTTTAAAACCACCAGAGTGAATTATGGGGATAAATGTGCTCTTAAGTGGTGTAAATTGCAATATATCAATCTTTATTATGCCATTGTGTTTGAGATTTTGTGACATTCCATTGAAAATAGCAATAACTCATAAGAATCTAGATGAAGAAATTAAGTTCATGAAATGTTCAAAACCACCAAAGTAAATTATGGGGCTAAATGTGTTCATAATTAGTATAAGTTTCAATATATCAAACTTTTATTATGCCTTTGTGTTTTTATGAGAGATTTTTTTCGTGACCTTCCATTGAAAATAGCGATACAGCTCATAGAAATCAAGATCTAAGAAAATGAGTTCATGGTAAAATGTTTCAAAAATACTTAAAGTGAGTTATGGAGAGTAAATGATGCTCATAAGAGGTAAAGTAAGTTTCAATATATCAACCTTTATTATGCCATTACGTTTTCGAGATTTCGTGACCCTCTCCATCGAAAATATTGATAACCTCATAAGAATCGAAATGAAGAAAACTGAGTTCATGAAATGTCTGCAAAACCACTAAAGTGAGTTATGGGGATAAATGTGCTCACAAGGAGGTGTAAGTTTCTAATATATCAAACTTCTTAATACTTACGCCATTGCGTTTCAAAGATTTCGTGATTCCTTCCCATCAGTGGCAAAATAGCGATAACTCATAAGAACTCGAGAATTAGGGCAATGCGTTCTTGAAATGTTCAAAACCAATACCAAAGTGAATTATGAGGATAAATGTGCTCATAAGTGGTGTAAGTTTCAATACATCAAACTTTATTATTGGCCATTACGCCGTTTCGAGATTTCTGTTGACATTCCATTGTTGAAAAATAGCGTATAACTCACATAAGAATCTGAGAAGGGAAGGAAATGAGTTCATGAAAATGTTCAAAACCACCAGAGTGAATTATGGGGATAAATGTGCTCTTAAGTGGTGTAAATTGCAAATATATAAAAACTTTATTATTGGTGCCATTGCGTTTTGAGATTTCGTGACATTCCATTGAAAATAGCAATAACTCATAAGAATCTAGAGATGGCATAGAAAAAAGTAAGTTCATGAAAATGTTCCAAAACCACCAAAGCACCAGAATTATGGGGCTAAATAAGTTCAGTAATTTGGTGTAAGTTTCTTAATATATCAAACTTTATTATGCATTTGTGTTTTGAGATTTTTTGACCTTTACCACATTGAAAATAGCGATAACTCATAGGAATCGAAAGAAACCAAGAAAAATGAGCTCATAAAATGTTCAAAAATACTAAAGGTGAGTTATGGGGGATAAATGTGCTCATAAGAGGTGTGGAAGTTTTAATATATCAAACTTTAATACGCCCATATTGCGTTTCGAGACGTCGTGACATTCCATTATGAAAAATAAAGCGAGTAACTCAGCAAAGAATCGAGAATGAGGCAATGCAGCTTCTTGGAATGTTCAAAACCACCAAAGTGAATTATGAGGATAAATGTGCTCATAAGTGAGTGTAAGTTTCCAATATATATAACTTTATGTATTTGTGTGTATTTGTGTTTTGGAGGATTTTGTGACCTTCCATTGAAAATGACGATAATTGCCATAGGAATCGAGAACGAAGAAAAATTAGTTTCATAAAATTCAAAAAATACTAAAGTGAGTTATTGGGATTAATGTGCTCATTAAGAGGTTTGTAAGTTTTAATATCTAGAAACTTTATTATGCCATTACGTTTAGAGATTTTGTGACATTCCATTTAAAATAGCGATAACTCATAAGATCTCTATGAAGGAAGAAAAGCTGAGTTCTTAGAAATGTTCAAAACCCATCAGAGTGAATTATGGGGATAAATGTGCTCATAAATGGTGTATAAATTGAAATATCAAACTTTATTATGCCATTACTTTTCGTGAGATTTCTTGACATTCCATTGAAAATAGCGATAACTTCATGCTATCAGAATAGAATGAATGAAATCAAACTTGGCAAACTTATGAATATGGTTTAATTTTATTACTCTGCATAAAATGTGCTCATAAGTGGTGTAAGTTTCAATATATCAAACTTTATTATGCCATTACGTTTCCGAGGATTTCAGTGACGTTCCATTCTGGAAAATAGCGATAACTCATAAGAATCTAGAATCAAGGAAATGAGTTCATGAAAATGTTCAAAACCAACAGAGTGAATTATGGGGATAAATGTTCTCATAAGTGGTGTAAATATCAATATATCAACCTTTATTATTATTGCATTTTCGAGATTTCGTGACCTTCCATTTAAAATAAATAATGATAACTCATAAGAGAATCGAGAATGAGGGTAATGCGTTTTGAAATGTTCTAAACCACCATGTGAATAATGGGGATAAATGTGTTCATAAAGGTGTAAGCTTCTGATATATCAAACTTTATTACGCAATTACGCTTCGGCATTTCGCACATTCCATTGAAAATAAATATAACTCATAAGAATCGTGAAGGAAGAAACAGCTCATGAAATGTTCAAAACCACCAGAGTGAATTATGGGGATAAATGTGCTCTTAAGTGGTGTAAATTGCAATATATCAAACTTTATTACGCCATCGCGTTTCGGAGATTTTATTACCTTCCTATTTAAAATAACAAGAATAACTCATAAGAAATGTAGAGTAAGAAAATGAGTTCACGGAATCGCTCAAAACCACCATAAAGAATGATGGGGCTAAATGTGCTCATAATTGGTGTAAGTTTCAATATATCAAACTTTATTATGCCATTGCGTTTTGAGATTTCGTGACCTTCCATTGAAAATAGCGATAACTCATAAGAATCGAAACGAAGAAAATGAGTTCATGAAATGTTCAAAACCACCAAAGTGAATTATGGGGATAAATGTGCTCATAAGTGGTGTAAGTTTCAATATATCAAACTTTATTATGCCATGCGTTTGAGATTTCGTGACCTTCCATTGAAAATAGCGATAACTCATAAGAATCGAGAAGGAAGAAAATGAGTTCATGAAATGTTCAAAACCACCAGAGTGAATTATGGGGATAAATGTGCTCATAAGTGGTGTAAGTTTCAATATATCAAACTTTATTATGCCATTGTTTTCGAGATTTCGTGACCTTCCATTGAAAATAGCGATAACTCATAAGAATCGAGAGGCAATGAGTTCATGAAATGTTCAAAACCACCAAAGTGAATTATGGGGATAAATGTGCTCATAAGTGGTGTAAGTTTCAATATATCAAACTTTATTATGCCATTACGTTTTGAGATTTCGTGACATTCCATTGAAAATAGCGATAACTCATAAGAATCGAAGGAAAAATGAGTTCATGAAATGTTCAAAACCACCAGAGTGAATTATGGGGATAATGTGCTCATAAGTGGTGTAAGTTTCAATATATCAAACTTTATTATGCCATTGCGTTTCGAGATTTGTGACATTCCATTGAAAATAGCGATAACTCATAAGAATCGAGATGGAAGAAAATGAGTTCATGAAATGTTCAAAACCACCAAAGTGAATTATGGGGATAAATGTGCTCATAAGTGGTGTAAGTTTCAATATATCAAACTTTATTATGCCATTGTGTTTTGAGATTTCTGACCTTCCATTGAAAATAGCGATAACTCATAGAATCGAAAAGAAGAAAATGAGTTCATGTTCAAAACCAAAGTGTGTTATGGGGATAAATGTGCTCATAAGTGGTGTAAGTTTCAATATATCAAACTTTATTATGCCATTGCGTTTTGAGATTTCGTGACCTTCCATTGAAAATAGCGATAACTCATAAGAATCGAGAACGAAGAAAATGAGTTCATGAAATGTTCAAAACCACCAGAGTGAATTATGGGGATAAATGTGCTCATAAGTGGTGTAAGTTTCAATATATCAAACTTTATTATGCCATTAAGATTGGAGGTTCGGTGTCATGGCAAAGAAAGTAGCTATCACTCGTAAGAGTCGAAATAAAAAAAAATAAGTTCATGAAATGTTCAAAACCACCAAAGTGAATTATGGGGCTAAATGTGTTCATAATTGGTGTAAGTTTCAATATATCACACTTTATTATGCCTTTGTGTTTTGAGATTTTCTGACCTTCCATTGAAAATAGCTATTACTCATAAGAATCGAAATGAGGGAAATGCGTTCTTGGAATGTTCAAAACCACCAAAGTGAATTATGGGGATAAATGTGCTCATAAGTGGTGTAAGTTTCGATATATCAAACTTTATTATGCCATTACGTTTGAGATTTCGTGACATTCCATTGAAAATAGCGATAACTCATAAGAATCGAGAAGGAAGAAATGAGTTCATGAAATGTTCAAAACCACCAGAGTGAATTATGGGGATAAATGTGCTCATAAGTGGTGTAAATTTCAATATATCAAACTTTATTATGCCATTTCGAGATTTCGTGACATTCCATTGAAAATAGCGATAACTCATAAGAATCGAGATGGAAGAAAATGAGTTCATGAAATGTTCAAAACCACCAAAGTGAATTATGGGGATAAATGTGCTCATAATTGGTGTAAGTTTCAATATATCAAACTTTATTATGCCATTGTGTTTTGAGATTTTGACCTTCCATTGAAAATAGCGATAACTCATAAGAATCGAACGAAGAAAATGAGTTCATAAAATGTTCAAAAATACTAAAGTGAGTTATGGGGATAAATGTGCTCATAAGAGGTGTAAGTTTCAATATATCAAACTTTATTATGCCATTGCGTTTTTGAGATTTCGTGACCTTCCATTGAAAATATTGATAACTCATAAGAATCGAGAACGAAGAAAATGAGTTCATGAAATGTTCAAAACCACCAAGTGAATTATGGGGATAAATGTGCTCATAAGTGGTGTAAGTTTCAATATATCAAACTTTATTATGCCATTGCATTTTGAGATTTCGTGACCTTCCATTGAAAATAGCGATAACTCATAAGAATCGAAATGAGGAAATGCGTTCTTGGAATGTTCAAAACTACCAAAGTGAATTATGAGGATAAATGTGCTCATAAGTGGTGTAAGTTTCAATATATCAAACTTTATTATGCAATTACGTTTTGAGATTTTGTGACATTCCATTTAAAATAGCGATAACTCATAGGAATCGAGAAGGAAGGAAATGAGTTCATGAAATGTTCAAAAATACCAGAGTGAATTATGGGGATAAATGTGCTCAAAAGTGATGTAAATTTCAATATATCAAACTTTATTAGGCTATTACGTTTCGAGATTTCTTGACATTCCATTGAAAATAGCGATAACTCATAAGAATCGAGATGGAAAATGAGTTCATGAAATGTTCAAAACCACAAAGTGAATTATGGGGATAAATGTGCTCATAAGTGGTGTAAGTTTCAATATATCAAACTTTATTATGCCATTGTTTTGAGATTTTCGTGACATTCCATTGAAAATAGCGATAACTCATAAGAATCGAGAAAGAAGAAAATGAGTTCATGAAATGTTCAAAACCACCAAAGTGAATTATGGGGATAAATGTGCTCATAAGTGGTGTAAGTTTCAATATATCAAACTTTATTATGCCATTGCGTTTTGAGATTTCGTGACCTTCCATTGAAAATATAGATAACTCATAAGAATCGAGAACGAAGAAAATGAGTTCATGAAATGTTCAAAACCACCAAAGTGAATTATGGGGATAAATGTGCTCATAAGAGGTGTAAGTTTCAATATATCAAACTTTATTATGCCATTGCATTTTGAGATTTCGTGACCTTCCATTGAAAATAGCGATAACTCATAAGAATCGAAAGGAGAAAATGAGTTCATGAAATGTTCAAAACCACCAAAGTGAATTATGGGGATAAATGTGCTCATAAGTGGTGTAAGTTTCAATATATCAAACTTTATTATGCCATTGCGTTTTGAGATTTCGTGACCTTCCATTGAAAATAGCGATAACTCATAAGAATCGAGAAGGAAGAAAATGAGTTCATGAAATGTTCAAAACCACCAAGTGAATTATGGGGATAAATGTGCTCATAAGAGGTGTAAGTTTCAATATATCAAACTTTATTATGCCATTGCGTTTCGAGATTTCGTGACCTTCCATTGAAAATAGCGATAACTCATAAGAATCGAGATGAAGAAAATGAGTTCATGAAATGTTCAAAACCAAAGTGAATTATGGGGATAAATGTGCTCATAAGTGGTGTAAGTTTCAATATATCAAACTTTATTATGCCATTACGTTTCGAGATTTCGTGACATTCCATTGAAAATAGCGATAACTCATAAGAATCGAGAGGAAGAAAATGAGTTCATGAAATGTTCAAAAACCAAAGTGAATTATGGGGATAAATGTGCTCATAAGTGGTGTAATTTCAATATATCAAACTTTATTATTTGTTTCGAGATTTCGTGACCTTCCATTGAAAATAGCGATAACTCATAAGAATCGAAACGAAGAAAATGAGTTCATGAAATGTTCAAAACCACAAAGTGAATTATGGGGATAAATGTGCTCATAAGTGTAAGTTTCAATATATCAAACTTTATTATGCCATTGTGAGATTTCTGACCTTCCATTGAAAATAGCGATAACTCATAAGAATCGAGAACGAAGAAAATGAGTTCATGAAATGTTCAAAATACCAAAGTGAATTATGGGGATAAATGTGCTCATAAGAGGTGTAAGTTTCAATATATCAAACTTTATTATGCCATTGCGTTTTGAGATTTCGTGACCTTCCATTGAAAATAGCGATAACTCATAAGAATCGAGAACGAAGAAAATGAGTTCATGAAATGTTCAAAACCACCAAAGTGAATTATGGGGATAAATGTGCTCATAAGTGTAAGTTTCAATATATCAAACTTTATTATGCCATGCGTTTGAGATTTCGTGACCTTCCATTGAAAATAGCGATAACTCATAAGAATCGAAAGGAAGGAAATGAGTTCATGAAATGTTCAAAACCACCAAGTGAATTATGGGGATAAATGTGCTCTAAGAGTGGTGTAAGTTTCAATATATCAAACTTTATTATGCCATTTTCGAGATTTCGTGACATTCCATTGAAAATAGCGATAACTCATAAGAATCGAAGGGAAATGAGTTCATGAAATGTTCAAAACCAAAGTGAATTATGGGGATAAATGTGCTCATAAGTGGTGTAAGTTTCAATATATCAAACATTATTTGTTTGAGATTTCGTGACATTATTGAAAATAGCGATAACTCATAAGAATCGAGAAAAAATGAGTTCATGAAATGTTCAAAACCACCAAAGTGAATTATGGGGATAAATGTGCTCATAAGTGGTGTAAGTTTCAATATATCAAACTTTATTATGCCATTTGCTTTGAGATTTCGTGACCTTCCATTGAAAATAGCGATAACTCATAAGAATCGAGATGGAAGAAAATGAGTTCATGAAATGTTCAAAATACCAAAGTGAATTATGGGGATAAATGTGCTCATAAGGTGTAAGTTTCAATATATCAAACTTTATTATGCCATTGTGTTTTGAGATTTCGTGACCTTCCATTGAAAATAGCGATAACTCATAAGAATCGAGAACGAAGAAAATGAGTTCATGAAATGTTCAAAACCACCAAAGAATTATGGGGATAAATGTGCTCATAAGAGGTGTAAGTTTCAATATATCAAACTTTATTATGCCATTTGTTTTGAGATTTCGTGACCTTCCATTGAAAATAGCGATAACTCATAAGAAGAACAAGAAAATGAGTTCATGAAATGTTCAAAACCACCAAAGTGAATTATGGGGATAAATGTGCTCATAAGAGGTGTAAGTTTCAATATATCAAACTTTATTATGCCATTGCGTTTGAGATTTCGTGACCTTCCATTGAAAATAGCGATAACTCATAAGAATCGAAAAGGAAGAAATGAGTTCATGAAATGTTCAAAACCACCAGAGTGAATTATGGGGATAAATGCTCATAAGAGGTGTAAGTTTCAATATATCAAACTTTATTATGCCATTGCTTTGAGATTTCGTGACATTCCATTGAAAATAGCGATAACTCATAAGAATCGAGAAGGAAGAAATGAGTTCATGAAATGTTCAAAACCACCAAAGTGAATTATGGGGATAAATGTGCTCATAAGTGGTGTAAGTTTCAATATATCAAACTTTATTATGCCATTACGTTTGAGATTTCGTGACATTCCATTGAAAATAGCGATAACTCATAAGAATCGAGAATGAAGGAAATGAGTTCATGAAATGTTCAAAACCACCAAAGTGAATTATGGGGATAAATGTGCTCATAAGTGGTGTAAATTTCAATATATCAAACTTTATTATGCCATTGTGTTTTGAGATTTTGACCTTCCATTGAAAATAGCGATAACTCATAAGAATCGAGAACAGAAAAAGTTCATGAAATGTTCAAAACCACAAAGTGATTATGGGGATAAATTGTGCTCATAAGGGTAAAAGTTTCGTTATATCAAACTTCATTATGCATTTGTGTTTGAGATTTTGGACTTCCATTGAAAATAATGATAACTCACAAGAATCTATAATCCAAGAAAAATGAGCTCATGAAATGTTCAAAATAGCCAAAGTGAGTTATGGGGATAAACAAATCATAAGAGGTGTAAGTTTCAATATATCAAACTTTAATATGCCATTACGCTTTCTTAGATTTCGCGATCTTCCATTGAAAATAAAGCGAGAATTTGTACATAAGACTGTGAATTGTGGCAATGCTTCATGAAATGTTCAAAACCACTAAAGTGAATTATGAGGATAAATGTGCTCATAAGAGGTGTAAGTTTCAATATATCAAACTTTATTATGCATTTGTTTTTTGAGATTTTGTGACTCCTCTCATTGAAATAAAGCACAGTAATTTGGTAGAGGAATTTATGAAATCACTTAAATGAGTTCATAAAAATGTTCAAAAATACTAAAGTGAGTTATCGAATAAATGCGCTCATAAGAGGTGTAAGTTTTCAATATATAAAACTTAATTACGCTATTACGTTTCCAGATTTCGTGACTTTCCATTGAAAATAGCGACAATTTATAAGAATCTAGAATGAGGGCAATGCGTTTCATGGAATGTTCACATCCACCAAAGTGAATTATGGGGATAAATGTGCTCATAAGTTGTGGAAGTTTGAATATATCAAACTCATTATGACATTACGTTTTAGATTTCGTGATACTCCATTTAAAGAAATATAACTCACAAGATTCGAGTACGAAGCAAATTAGTTCATGAAATGTCTAAACCCACTTAAGCACTTTGTAGTGATAACGCTCATAAGTAAAATTAAATATCAAATTATTATGCTACGTTTAGATTTTATTATCCAAATGAGTAAAATATAATCTATAAAAAGAATGAGGATAAAGATACCAAAACTTATGAATATGGTTTAATTTTATTATCTCCACAACGTCGCAGTAAAGCTCTAACATATCAAACCTATTATTATGTTAATGACGTTTTGAGATTTCGTAGGATATTCCATTGAAAATAGCGATAACTCATAAGAATCCCAGAAGGAAGGAAATGAGTTCATGAAATGTTCGAAACCACCAGAGTGAATTATGTATAAATGTGCTCTTACGAGGTGAAAGTTGCAATATATCAAACTTTATTATGCCATTGCGTCATGCTTTAGATTTCGCGATATTCCATCGGAAATAAAGTATAACTCATAAGAATCGAGAACGAAGAAAATGAGTTCATGATACATTCAAAACCATCTAAAGCAATTATGGGGATAAATGTCGTGTTCATAAGTGGTGCAAGTTTCAATATACTAAACTTTATTATGCCACGCTTTCGTTTTAGATTTTCTGACCTTCCATTGAAAATAGCGATAATCCATAGAACTTAAGAACGGAGAAAATGAGTTCATAAAATGTTCAAAACCACCAAAGTGAATTATGGGGATTAAAATGTGCTTATAAGTGGTGTAATATATCAAACTTTATTATTGCCATTGCGTTTCGAGATTTCGTGACATTCCATTGAAAACAAAGCTATAACTCATAAGAATCTGAGAATGAAGTGTAAAAAAAGTTCATGATGAATGTTCAAAACCACCAAAGTGGAATTATGGGGATAAATGTGCTCATAATTGGTGTAAGTTTCAATATATCAAACTTTATTATGCCATTGTGTTTTGAGATTTCAGGACCTTCCATTGAAAATAGCGATAACTCATAAGAATCGAAAAACGATAGCCAAAATGAGTTCATAAAATGTTCAAACCCATCAAAGTGAATTATGGGGACAAATTGTGCTCATAATAGGTGTAAGTTTCAATAATATCAAAACTTTATTATGCCATATGGCGCTTTTTGTAGATTTCGTGACCTTCCATCGAAAATAAGCGATAACTCATAATAATCGAGAACGAAGAAAATGAGTTCGTTCATGAAATGTTCAAAACCACCAGAGTGAATTATGGGGATAAATGTGCTCATAAGTGGTGTAAGTTTCAACATATCAAACTATATTATGCCATTGCATTTCTTTGAGATTTCGTGACCTTCCATTGTAAAATAGCGATAACTCATAAGTTGTAAAAGGAAAGAAAATGGAGTTCATGAAATGCTTAAAACCACCGTGAGTTAATTATGGGGATAAATGTGCCTACATAGCAGTGGTAAGTTTCAATAAATCAAATCTTATATTAATGGTATCATGCGCTTTCGAGATTTCGTGACCTTCCATTGAAAATAATGATAACTCATAAGAATCTAAATGAGTAAGTAATGAGTTCGGGAATGTTCAAAACCACCAAAGTGAATTATGGGGATAAATGTGCTCATAAGTGGTGTAAGTTTCAATATATCAAACTTTATTATGCCATTACGTTTTTGAGATTTCGTGACTTTCCATTGAAAAAAATAGCTTTGTATAACTCATAATCGAATCAAGAAAATGAAGGAAATGGGTTCATGAAATGTGCAAAACCACCAAAGTGATTCATGGGGATAAATGTGCTCTTAAGAGGTGTGTAAGTTGCAATATATCAAACTTTATTATCGCCATTGCGTTTGAGATTTCGTGACCTTCCATTGAAAATAGCGATAACTCATAAGAATCGTAGAATGAAGAAGTAATAAGTTCATGAAATGTTCAAAACCACCAAAAGTGAATTATGGGGATAAATAGTGCTCATAAGTGCAGGTAAGTTTCAATATATCAAACTTTTATTATGCCATTACGCTTTTGAGATTTTCACGACCTTCCATTGCTCTAAAATAACCATTGAACTCATAAGAATCGTAGAAGGAAGGAAAATGAGTTCATGAAATGTTCAAAACCACCAAAGTGAATTAGGTGGGATAAATGTGCTCATAAGAGGTGTAAGTTTCAATATATCAAACTTTATTACGCCATCATGCTTTTGTAGATTTCGTGATATTCCATTGAAAATAAAGTAATAACTCATAAGAATCGATAGATGGTTAAAAATGCGTTCATGGAATGTTCAAAACCACCAAAGTGGAATTATGGGGATAAATGTGCTCTTATAATTGGTGTAAGTTTCCAATATATCAAACTTTATTATGCCATTCGTTTTGAGATTTTCTGACACCTTCCATTGAAAATAGCGATACACTCATAGGAACTCCAGACTCAAGGAAAATGAGTTCATAAAATGTCTCAAAAAATACCAAAGTGAGTTATCGGGATAAATGTGCTCATAAGAGGTGTAAGTTTTAATATATCAAACTTTATTATGCCATCATGTTACGAGATTTCGTGATTCTTCCATCTAAAAAATATCGATAACTCATAAGATTCGAGAATGAAGAAAAATGAGTTCATGAAAATGTTCAAAAACTAAAACCCATCAGAGTGAATTATGGGATAAATGTGCTTCATAAGAGGTGTAAGTTTCACATATCAAACTTTATTAAGTGCCATTGGTGCTTTTGAGATTTCATGACTTTCCATCGAAAATATCGATAACTCATAAGAATCGAGAAGGAAGTATATCAATGAGTGTTCATGAATATGTTTAAAACCATCAGAGTGAATTATGGGGATAAATGTGCTCATAAGAGGTGTAAGTTTCAATATATCAAACTTTGATGGACGTATGCCATTGCGTTTTCAGATTTCGTGACTTTCCATTGAAAATAAGATATAACTCATAAGAATCGAAAATGAAGAAAATGAGTTCATGAAATGTTCAAAACCACCAAAGTGAATTCTATGGGGATAAATGTTCTCATAAGTGGTGTAAGTTTGCAGATATATCAAACTTTATTATGCCATTGCGTTTTCGAGATTTCGTGACATTCCATTGAAAATACCGATAACTCATAAGAATTTAAAGAAGGAAATGAGTTCATGAAATGTTCAAAACCACCAAAGTGAATTATGGGGATAAATGTGCTCATAAGTGGTGTAAGTTTGCAATATATCAAACTTTATTATGCCAATATGCCTTTGAGATTTCGTGACATTCCATTGAAAAATACTGCGATAACTCATAAGAATCGAGAAGGAGCTTAGAAAATGAGTTCATGAAATGTTCAAAACCACCGTAGAGTGAATTATGGGGATAAATGGTGCTCATTAAGTGGTGTAAAGTCGCAATATATCAAACTTTATTATGCCATTGCGTTTCGAGATTTCTCGTGACCTTCCATTTGAAAATAAACATAACTCATAAGAAATCGAGTGAAGGAAGAAAATGAGTTCATGAAATGTTCAAAACCACTCAAAGTGAATTATGGGGATAAAGTGTGCTCATAATTGGTGTAAGTTTCAATATATCAAACTTTATTATGCCATTGTGTTTTGAGATCTTCCAAAGGGACCTTCCATCTGAAAATACGCAATAACTCATAAGAATCCTAGATGGAACTAAGAAGAAAAATGAGTTCATGAAATGTTCAAAACCACCAAAGTGAATTATGGGGATAAATGTGCCTCATGTAATTGGTGTAGAGTTTCAATATATCAAAACTTTATTATGCCATTGCGTTTTTGAGATTTCGTCGACCTTCCATTGAAAATAGCGATAACTCATAAGAATCGAGAACGAAGAAAATGAGTTCATGAAATGTTCAAAACCACCAAAGTGAATTATGGGGATAAATGTGATCATAAGAGGTGTAAGTTTCCAATATATCAAACTTTATTATGCCATTGCGTTTTGAGATTTCGTGACCTTCCATTGAAAATAGCGATAACTCATAAGAATCGAGAAAAGGAAGAAAATGAGTTCATGAAATGTTCAAAACCACCAGAGTTAATTATGGGGATAAATGTGCTCATAAGTGGTGTAAGTTTCAATATATCAAACTTTATTATGCCATTGCGTTTCGAGATTTCGTGACCTTCCATTGAAAATAGCGATAACTCATAAGAATCGAAAAGGAAGGAAATGAGTTCATGAATGTTCAAAACCACCAAAGTGAATTATGGGGATAAATGTGCTCATAAGTGGTGTAAGTTTCAATATATCAAACTTTATTATGCCATTACGTTTCGAGATTTCGTGACCTTCCATTGAAAATAGCGATAACTCATAAGAATCGAGAATGAAGAAAATGAGTTCATGAAATGTTCAAAACCACCAAAGTGAATTATGGGGATAAATGTGCTCATAAGTGGTGTAAGTTTCAATATATCAAACTTTATTATGCCATTGCGTTTCGAGATTTCGTGACATTCCATTGAAAATAGCGATAACTCATAAGAATCGAGAACGAAGAAAATGAGTTCATGAAATGTTCAAAACCACCAAAGTGAATTATGGGGATAAATGTGCTCATAAGTGGTGTAAGTTTCAATATATCAAACTTTATTATGCCATTGTGTTTTGAGATTTCGTGACCTTCCATTGAAAATAGCGATAACTCATAAGAATCGAAATGAAGAAAATGAGTTCATAAATGTTCAAAACCACCAAAGTGAATTATGGGGATAAATGTGCTCATAAGAGGTGTAAGTTTCAATATATCAAACTTTATTATGCCATTGCGTTTTGAGATTTCGTGACCTTCCATTGAAAATAGCGATAACTCATAAGAATCGAGAATGAAGAAAATGAGTTCATGAAATGTTCAAAACCACCAAGAGTGAATTATGGGGATAAATGTGCTCATAAGTGGTGTAAATTGCAATATATCAAACTTTATTATGCCATTGCATTTTCGAGATTTCGTGACCTTCCATTGAAAATAGCGATAACTCATAAGAATCGAAAAGGAAGAAAATGAGATCATAAAATGTTCAAAAATACCAAAGTGAATTATGGGGATAAATGTGCTCATAATTGGTGTAAGTTTTAATATATCAAACTTTATTATGCATTTGTGTTTCGAGATTTTGTGATCTTCCATTGAAAATAGCGATAACTCAGAAGAATCGAGAAGGAAGGAAATGAGTTCATGAAATGTTCAAAACCACCAAAGTGAATTATGGGGATAAATGTGCTCATAAGTGGTGTAAGTTTCAATATATCAAACTTTATTATGCCATTGCGTTTCGAGATTTCGTGACATTCCATTGAAAATAGCGATAACTCATAAGAATCGAGAAGGAAGGAAAATGAGTTCATGAAATGTTCAAAACCACCAGAGTGAATTATGGGGATAAATGTGCTCATAAGTGGTGTAAGTTTCAATATATCAAACTTTATTATGCCATTGCGTTTCGAGATTTCGTGACATTCCATTGAAAATAGCGATAACTCATAAGAATCGAGAAGGAAGAAAATGAGTTCATGAAATGTTCAAAACCACCAAAGTGAATTATGGGGATAAATGTGCTCATAATTGGTGTAAGTTTCAATATATCAAACTTTATTATGCCATTTGTTTTGAGATTTCGTGACCTTCCATTGAAAATAGCGATAACTCATAAGAATCGAGAAGGAAGAAAATGAGTTCATGAAATGTTCAAAACCACCAAAGTGAATTATGGGGATAAATGTGCTCATAAGAGGTGTAAGTTTCAATATATCAAACTTTATTATGCCATTGCGTTTCGAGATTTCGTGACCTTCCATTGAAAATAGCGATAACTCATAAGAATCGAGAATGAAGAAAATGAGTTCATGAAATGTTCAAAACCACCAGAGTGAATTATGGGGATAAATGTGCTCATAAGTGGTGTAAGTTTCAATATATCAAACTTTATTATGCCATTGCGTTTTTGAGATTTCGTGACCTTCCATTGAAAATAGCGATAACTCATAAGAATCGAGAAGGAAGAAAATGAGTTCATGAAATGTTCAAAACCACCAAAGTGAATTATGGGGATAAATGTGCTCATAAGAGGTGTAAGTTTCAATATATCAAACTTTATTATGCCATTGCGTTTCGAGATTTCGTGACCTTCCATTGAAAATAGCGATAACTCATAAGAATCGAAATGGAAGAAAATGAGTTCATGAAATGTTCAAAACCACCAAAGTGAATTATGGGGATAAATGTGCTCATAAGTGGTGTAAGTTTCAATATATCAAACTTTATTATGCCATTACGTTTTGAGATTTCGTGACATTCCATTGAAAATAGCGATAACTCATAAGAATCGAGAAGGAAGAAAATGAGTTCATGAAATGTTCAAAACCACCAAAGTGAATTATGGGGATAAATGTGCTCATAAGTGGTGTAAGTTTCAATATATCAAACTTTATTATGCCATTGCGTTTTGAGATTTCGTGACCTTCCATTGAAAATAGCAATAACTCATAAGAATCGAGAATGGAAGAAAATAAGTTCATGAAATGTTCAAAACCACCAAAGTGAATTATGGGGATAAATGTGCTCATAAGTGGTGTAAGTTTCAATATATCAAACTTTATTATGCCATTGTGTTTTTGAGATTTTCTGACCTTCCATTGAAAATAACGATAACTCATAGGAATCGAGAACGAAGAAAATGAGTTCATAAAATGTTCAAAAATACTAAAGTGAGTTATGGGGATAAATGAGCTCATAAGAGGTGTAAGTTTCAATATATCAAACTTTATTATGCCATTGCGTTTTTGAGATTTCGTGACCTTCCATTGAAAATATTGATAACACATAAGAATCGAAATGAAGTAAATGAGTTCTTGGAATGTTCAAAACCACCAAAGTGAATAATGGGGATAAATGTGCTCATAAGTGGTGTAAGTTTCAATATATCAAACTTTATTATGCCATTACGTTTCGAGATTTCGTGACATTCCATTGAAAATAGCGATAACTCATAAGAATCGAGAAGGAAGAAAATGAGTTCATGAAATGTTCAAAACCACCAAAGTGAATTATGGGGATAAATGTGTTCATAATTGGTGTAAGTTTCAATATATCAAACTTTATTATGCCATTGCGTTTTTGAGATTTCGTGACCTTCCATTGAAAATAGCAATAACTCATAAGAATCGAGAAGGAAGACAATGCGTTCATGAAATGTTCAAAACCACCAAAGTGAATTATAGATAGAAAGAGGGTCATAAGGGGAATAAGTGTAAATATAGCAAACTTTCGTATGATATAACATTAAGAGATTTCGTGACATTCCATTGAAAATAGCGATAACTCATAAGAATCGAGAAGGAAAAAAATGAGTTCATGAAATGTTCAAAACCACCAGAGTGAATTATGGGGATAAATATGCTCCTAAGTGGTGTAAATTGCAATATATCAAACTTTATTATGCCATTGCGTTTCGAGATTTTGTGACATTCCATTGAAAATAGCAATAACTCATAAGAATCGAGATGGAAGAAAATAAGTTCATGAAATATTCAAAACAACCAAAGTGAATTATGGGGATAAATGTGCTCATAATTGGTGTAAATTGCAATATATTAAACTTTATTATGCCATTGCGTTTCGAGATTTTGTGACATTCCATTGAAAATAGCAATAACTCATAAGAATCGAGAAGGAAGAAAATGAGTTCATGAAATATTCAAAACCACCAAAGTGAATTATGGGGATAAATGTGCTCATAATTGGTGTAAGTTTCAATATATCAAGCTTTATTATGCCTTTGTGTTTTGAGATTTTGTGACCTTCCGTTGAAAATAGCGATAACTCATAGGAATCGAGAAGGAAGAAAATGAGTTCATGAAATGTTCAAAACCACCAGAGTGAATTATGGGGATAAATGTGCTCTTAAGTGGTGTAAGTTGCAATATATCAAACTTTATTATGCCATTGCGTTTTGAGATTTCGTAACATTCCATTGAAAATAGCAATAACTCATAAGAATCGAAATGGAAGAAAATAAGTTCATGAAATGTTCAAAACCACCAGAGTGAATTATGTGGATAAATGTGCTCATAAGTGGTGTAAGTTTCAATATATCAAACTTTAATACGCCATTGCGTTTTCGAGATTTCGTGACCTTCCATTGAAAATAGCGATAACTCATAAGAATCGAGAATGAGGGCAATGCGTTCTTGGAATGTTCAAAACCACCAAAGTGAATTATGAGGATAAATGTGCTCATAAGTGGTGTAAGTTTTAATATATCAAACTTTATTATGCCATTACGTTTCGAGATTTTGTGACATTCCATTTAAAATAGCGATAACTCATAAGATTCGAGAAGGAAGGAAATGAGTTCATGAAATGTTCAAACCCATCAGAGTGAATTATGGGGATAAATGTGCTCATAAGTGGTGTAAATTTCAAAATATCAAACTTTATTATGCCATTACGTTTCGAGATTTTCTGACATTCCATTGAAAATAGCGATAACTTATAAGAATCGAGAATGAGGGCAATGCGTTCATGGAATGTTCAAGACCACCAAAGTGAATTATGGGGATAAATGTGTTCATAATTGGTGTAAGTTACAATATATCAAACTTTATTATGCCTTTGTGTTTTGAGATTTTCTGACCTTCCATTGAAAATAGCGATAACTCATAGGAATCGAGAACGAAGAAAATGAGTTCATAAAATGTTCAAAAATACGAAAGTGAGTTATGGGGATAAATGAGCTCATAAGAGGTGTAAGTTTCAATATATCAAACTTTATTATGCCATTGCGTTTTTGAGATTTCGTGACCTTCCATCGAAAATATTGATAACTCATAAGAATCGAGAACGAAGAAAATGAGTTCATGAAATGTTCAAAACCACCAGAGTGAATTATGGGGATAAATGTGCTCATAAGTGGTGTAAATTGCAATATATCAAACTTTATTATGCCATTGCGTTTTCGAGATTTCGTGACCTTCCATTGAAAATAGCGATAACTCATAAGAATCGAAATGAGGGCAATGCGTTCTTGGAATGTTCAAAACCACCAAAGTGAATTATGGGGATAAATGTGCTCATAAGTGGTGTAAGTTTCAATAAATCAAACTTTATTACGGCATTGCGTTTCGAGATTTCGTGACCTTCCATTGAAAATAGCGATAACTCATAGGAATCGAAATGAGGGCAATGCGTTCTTGGAATGTTCAAAACCACCAAAGTGAATTATGGGGATAAATGTGCTCATAAGTGGTGTAAGTTTCGATATATCAAACTTTATTATGCCATTACGTTTCGAGATTTCGTGACATTCCATTGAAAATAGCGATAACTCATAAGAATCGAGAAGGAAGGAAATGAGTTCATGAAATGTTCAAAACCACCAGAGTGAATTATGGGGATAAATGTGCTCTTAAGTGGTGTAAATTGCAATATATCAAACTTTATTATGCCATTGCGTTTCGAGATTTCGTGACATTCCATTGAAAATAGCAATAACTCATAAGAATCGAGATGGAAGAAAATAAGTTCATGAAATGTTCAAAACCACCAAAGTGAATTATGGGGCTAAATGTGTTCATAATTGGTGTAAGTTTCAATATATCAAACTTTATTATGCCTTTGTGTTTTGAGATTTTCTGACCTTCCATTGAAAATAGCGATAACTCATAGGAATCGAGAACGAAGAAAATGAGTTCATAAAATGTTCAAAAATACTAAAGTGAGTTATGGGGATAAATGAGCTCATAAGAGGTGTAAGTTTCAATATATCAAACTTTATTATGCCATTGCGTTTTTGAGATTTCGTGACCTTCCATCGAAAATATTGATAACTCATAAGAATCGAGAACGAAGAAAATGAGTTCATGAAATGTTCAAAACCACCAGAGTGAATTATGGGGCTAAATGTGTTCATAATTGGTGTAAGTTTCAATATATCAAACTTTATTATGCCATTGCGTTTTTGAGATTTCGTGACCTTCCATCGAAAATATTGATAACTCATAAGAATAGAAAAGGAAGAAAATGAGTTCATGAAATGTTTAAAACCACCAGAGTGAATTATGGGGATAAAAGTGCTCATAAGAGGTGTAAGTTTCAATAAATCTAACTTTATTACGGCATTGCGTTTTCGAGATTTCGTGACCTTCCATTGAAAATAGCGATAACTCATAAGAATCGAAATGAGGGCAATGCGTTCTTGGAATGTTCAAAACCACCAAAGTGAATTATGGGGATAAATGTGCTCATAAGTGGTGTAAGTTTCAATATATCAAACTTTATTATGCCATTGCGTTTTTGAGATTTCGTAACCTTCCATCGAAAATATTAATAACTCATAAGAATAGAAAAGGAAGAAAATGAGTTCATGAAATGTTCAAAACCACCAAAGTGAATTATGGGGATAAATGTGCTCATAAGTGGTGTAAGTTTCGATATATCAAACTTTATTATGCCATTACGTTTCGAGATTTCGTGACATTCCATTGAAAATAGCAATAACTCATAAGAATCGAGATGGAAGAAAATAAGTTCATGAAATGTTCAAAACCACCAAAGTGAATTATGGGGCTAAATGTGTTCATAATTGGTGTAAGTTTCAATATATCAAACTTTATTATGCCTTTGTGTTTTGAGATTTTCTGACCTTCCATTGAAAATAGCGATAACTCATAGGAATCGAGAACGAAGAAAATGAGTTCATAAAATGTTCAAAAATACTAAAGTGAGTTATGGGGCTAAATAAGCTCATAAGAGGTGTAAATTGCAATATATCAAACTTTAGTATGCCATTGCGTTTCGAGATTTCGTGACATTCCATTGAAAATAGCAATAACTCATAAGAATCGAGATGGAAGAAAATGAGTTCATGAAATGTTCAAAACCACCAGAGTGAATTATGGGGATAAATGTCCTCATAAGTGGTGTAAGTTTCAATATATCAAACTTTATTATGCCATTGCGTTTTTGAGATTTCGTGACCTTCCATCGAAAATATTGATAACTCATAAGAATAGAAAAGGAAGAAAATGAGTTCATGAAATGTTTAAAACCACCAGAGTGAATTATGGGGATAAAAGTGCTCATAAGAGGTGTAAGTTTCAATAAATCAAACTTTATTACGGCATTGCGTTTTCGAGATTTCGTGACCTTCCATTGAAAATAGCGATAACTCATAAGAATCGAAATGAGGGCAATGCGTTCTTGGAATGTTCAAAACCACCAAAGTGAATTATGGGGATAAATGTGCTCATAAGTGGTGTAAGTTTCGATATATCAAACTTTATTATGCCATTACGTTTCGAGATTTCGTGACATTCCATTGAAAATAGCGATAACTCATAAGAATCGAGAAGGAAGGAAATGAGTTCATGAAATGTTCAAAACCACCAGAGTGAATTATGGGGATAAATGTGCTCTTAAGTGGTGTAAATTGCAATATATCAAACTTTATTATGCCATTGCGTTTCGAGATTTCGTGACATTCCATTGAAAATAGCAATAACTCATAAGAATCGAGATGGAAGAAAATAAGTTCATGAAATGTTCAAAACCACCAAAGTGAATTATGGGGCTAAATGTGTTCATAATTGGTGTAAGTTTCAATATATCAAACTTTATTATGCCTTTGTGTTTTGAGATTTTCTGACCTTCCATTGAAAATAGCGATAAATGTGCTCATAAGTGGTGTAAGTTTCGATATATCAAACTTTATTATGCCATTACGTTTCGAGATTTTGTGACATTCCATTGAAAATAGTGATAACTCATAAGAATCGAGAAGGAAGGAAATGAGTTCATGAAATGTTCAAAACCACCAGAGTGAATTATGGGGATAAATGTTCTCTTAAGTGGTGTAAATTGCAATATATCAAACTTTGTTATGCCATTGCGTTTCGAGATTTCGTGACATTCCATTGAAAATAGCAATAACTCATAAGAATCGAGATGGAAGAAAATAAGTTCATGAAATGTTCAAAACCACCAAAGTGAATTATGGGGATAAATGTGTTCATAAGAGGTGTAAGTTTCAATAAATCTAACTTTATTACGGCATTGCGTTTTCGAGATTTCGTGACCTTCCATTGAAAATAGCGATAACTCATAAGAATCGAAATGAGGGCAATGCGTTCTTGGAATGTTCAAAACCACCAAAGTGAATTATGGGGATAAATGTGCTCATAAGTGGTGTAAGTTTCAATATATCAAACTTTATTATGCCATTACGTTTCGAGATTTCGTGACATTCCATTGAAAATAGCGATAACTCATAAGAATCGAGAAGGAAGGAAATGAGTTCATGAAATGTTCAAAACCACCAGAGTGAATTATGGGGATAAATGTGCTCTTAAGTGGTGTAAATTGCAATATATCAAACTTTATTATGCCATTGCGTTTCGAGATTTCGTGACATTCCATTGAAAATAGCAATAACTCATAAGAATCGAGATGGAAGAAAATAAGTTCATGAAATGTTCAAAACCACCAAAGTGAATTATGGGGCTAAATGTGTTCATAATTGGTGTAAGTTTCAATATATCAAACTTTATTATGCCTTTGTGTTTTGAGATTTTCTGACCTTCCATTGAAAATAGCGATAACTCATAGGAATCGAGAACGAAGAAAATGAGTTCATAAAATGTTCAAAAATACTAAAGTGAGTTATGGGGATAAATGAGCTCATAAGAGGTGTAAGTTTCAATATATCAAACTTTATTATGCCATTGCGTTTTTGAGATTTCGTGACCTTCCATCGAAAATATTGATAACTCATAAGAATCGAGAACGAAGAAAATGAGTTCATGAAATGTTCAAAACCACCAAAGTGAATTATGGGGATAAATGTGATCATAAGTGGTGTAAGTTTCAATATATCAAACTTTATTATGCCATTGCGTTTTCGAGATTTCGTGACCTTCCATTGAAAATAGCGATAACTCATAAGAATCGAGAACGAAGAAAATGAGTTCATGAAATGTTTAAAACCACCAGAGTGAATTATGGGGATAAATGTGCTCATAAGAGGTGTAAGTTTCAATAAATCAAACTTTATTACGGCATTGCGTTTTCGAGATTTCGTGACCTTCCATTGAAAATAGGGATAACTCATAAGAATCGAAATGAGGGCAATGCGTTCTTGGAATGTTCAAAACCACCAAAGTGAATTATGGGGATAAATGTGCTCATAAGTGGTGTAAGTTTCGATATATCAAACTTTATTATGTCATTACGTTTCGAGATTTCGTGACATTCCATTGAAAATAGCGATAACTCATAAGAATCGAGAAGGAAGGAAATGAGTTCATGAAATGTTCAAAACCACCAGAGTGAATTATGGGGATAAATGTGCTCTTAAGTGGTGTAAATTGCAATATATCAAACTTTCTTATGCCATTGCGTTTCGAGATTTCGTGACATTCCATTGAAAAGAGCAATAACTCATAAGAATCGAGATGGAAGAAAATAAGTTCATGAAATGTTCAAAACCACCAAAGTGAATTATGGGGCTAAATGTGTTCATAATTGGTGTAAGTTTCAATATATCACACTTTATTATGCATTTGTGTTTTGAGATTTGTGACCTTCCATTGAAAATAGCGATAACTCATAGGAATCGAGAACGAAGAAAATGAGCTCATAAAATGTTCAAAAATACTAAAGTGAGTTATGGGGATAAATAAGCTCATAAGAGGTGTAAGTTTCAATAAATCTAACTTTATTACGGCATTGCGTTTTCGAGATTTCGTGACCTTCCATTGAAAATAGCGATAACTCATAAGAATCGAAATGAGGGCAATGCGTTCTTGGAATGTTCAAAACCACCAAAGTGAATTATGGGGATAAATGTGCTCATAAGTGGTGTAAGTTTCAATATATCAAACTTTATTATGCCATTGCGTTTTTGAGATTTCGTAACCTTCCATCGAAAATATTAATAACTCATAAGAATAGAAAAGGAAGAAAATGAGTTCATGAAATGTTTAAAACCACCAGAGTGAATTATGGGGATAAAAGTGCTCATAAGAGGTGTAAGTTTCAATAAATCTAACTTTATTACGGCATTGCGTTTTCGAGATTTCGTGACCTTCCATTGAAAATAGCGATAACTCATAAGAATCGAAATGAGGGCAATGCGTTCTTGGAATGTTCAAAACCACCAAAGTGAATTATGGGGATAAATGTGCTCATAAGTGGTGTAAGTTTCAATATATCAAACTTTATTATGCCATTGCGTTTTTGAGATTTCGTAACCTTCCATCGAAAATATTAATAACTCATAAGAATAGAAAAGGAAGAAAATGAGTTCATGAAATGTTTAAAACCACCAGAGTTAATTATGGGGATAAAAGTGCTCATAAGAGGTGTAAGTTTCAATAAATCTAACTTTATTACGGCATTGCGTTTTCGAGATTTCGTGACCTTCCATTGAAAATAGCGATAACTCATAAGAATCGAGAAGGAAGGAAATGAGTTCATGAAATGTTCAAAACCACCAGAGTGAATTATGGGGATAAATGTGCTCTTAAGTGGTGTAAATTGCAATATATCAAACTTTATTATGCCATTTGTGTTTTGAGATTTCGTGACCTTCCATTGAAAATAGCGATAACTCATAAGAATCGAGAAACGAAGAAAATGAGTTCATAAAATGTTCAAAAATACTAAAGTGAGTTATGGGGATAAATGTGCTCATAAGAGGTGTAAGTTTCAATATATCAAACTTTATTATGCCATTGCGTTTTGAGATTTCGTGACCTTCCATTGAAAATAGCGATAACTCATAAGAATCGAGATGGAAGAAAATGAGTTCATGAAATGTTCAAAACCACCAAAGTGAATTATGGGGATAAATGTGCTCATAAGTGGTGTAAGTTTCAATATATCAAACTTTATTATGCCATTGCGTTTTCGAGATTTCGTGACCTTCCATTGAAAATATATGATAACTCATAAGAATCGAGCGCAGAAGAAAATGAGTTCATGAAATGACATTGCTCATAAGTGGTGTAAGATCAAACTTTAACGAATGAATTGGAGATGGAAGAAAAAAGTGTGAATGCTCTTGGAGCTTTAGAGGATTCCCTTACAACCCAGGAAGCGTCTCAAATTCATCACTGATGATCCAAGAGCACCGACGGTTGATCTAAGAGCCGAGATAAGCCACGAGACTCCTCAGAATGCTTCTTACTCGTACACAACCGAGTGGCCCCTCATGCGGACAAAGAAGGTGACTTCCTCTTTGTCCTCACGTTAGCATGATCGGGGCAAAAGACATCACTAGGGATTGTACTCTTTCCTACCCTTAGGTTTCCACGTGGTTTTACTAAGGAAGGTTTTAACGAGGCAACAACTTAGTGGTGCGAAATGGCCTCAAAGACATCCTTTGAGGGCCGAGTTGTCTAGAAGCCCATATCATTCCTTCTAGTTCAATTCCAGCATTCTAAGGGAGTATTTGAAGTCCATTTAGGCCCATGAAGACGTCGCACAAGTCACCAAGACACATCACTTATGATTAGGCGTTTTTGGCCATGTCATTTTAATGAACTTTCCTTTTCGAACTTTTTCCTTTTTGTTTTGGGAAACCTTTTGGCCATGTGTTTAGGCCACGTTTAGGGTTGCTTTTTGAGACATTTGTAGCCTAAAGTCGAGCCCTATATAAGGAGAGACTCGCAGCCCTAAGAGGGTAGACTTTGAATAAACGAAAACCCTATTTTTGCTTAAGCCGTCGCCGCTTAGCTCCTTTGTTCTTTCTTCTTGTTTGTGTGAATCCCAGCAAGAGTAGAACGTCCAAGCTGTATCACGAGACTCTCCACAACTCGTGTGGTCGCTTATCAATCCATTGGCCCACGCCAAACCTCACGTTTCCATCGTTGCCCATCGAATCGCGCCGCACGGTCCATTCGGAGACAACACCCGTCCGATGCTTGTATCATTTTGGTATCAGAGCTGAAGATCCATCCACAACCACCAGGTTGTATCTAACCTTGTTATCTTTTAATTTTCAATACTCATACCTTTCGTTAGTTTGTTCATAGAACCAACTAAAATCAAAAAAGGGTTATGTCGATACTTGTTAAGTTGTGTGTTTTCGTTTGTGTTTAGGGTTGATTCAAGGACACTAAGATTGGAGCTCAAGACTCTCACGACCACCAGGTTGTGTCTTTCTTTACTCTTGTTTTAGTTTCAGTACTCGATAACTCTTGCTTGCTTGCTTTTCTCATAAAATCAAAAAAAAATTATCGTAATTGCCTGTTTCGCTTGTTTTAGTTTTCATAAATTCATAACAATTGATAAAAATATTTGGTCTCTTGTTTCTAAACCTAGACTCATTATAGGACATACTAAAATTGGTTTCGTAAAAACAGAAAAATATAATATATTTATTTTAATAATTACGCCAAAGATTGTCTTTTTGAGCTAGTTCGAGCACTAAGACCGTTTATTTTTGTGTTTTGCTGTGAGGTTGATGGCTGGCAACGGACAAGATGTGTTGGCACAAGCCATAGCTGAGATGAGAGCTGACATTGCTCAGAGATTTGGAACGATCGAAGAAAGGCTCGACATATCGAGCAACCTCCGAGAAGAGCACCACCAAGAAACGATCCACCAAGAAATGACCCACCGCCGAGATATCAGAATTTGGGTTCAGAAGATGAGACAAATACATCAGAGGTTGATTGGGGAGAAGGAGAAAGCCATCACTCTTGGGGAAGAAGAGACGACCATGACGTTGAAACATGCAATGAAGAAACTGATTCTGAAATCAGTTATGATGGTGAACAAAAACGTGAAGAAAACAATGAAATCAAATCCTGGTGTGATGAGGGTGAATCACAATTCAGTCAAGAAGGAGAATGCTATGGATATGAACCTGAACTAGAAGAATCTCAATATAGTATAGATGCTGGAGGCTATGGAGATGAGTCTAGAGGCTACACACAACAGCACAACCATGAAGATTACGAAGAGGAGAACCATGAAGATGAATCATGGTATGAAAAGACTAATTTTCACACCAGCCAAGAAGATGACTACCACGGAGATGAGCAAGAACCTGGAGGATTCAATCACAAGGAGGAATCATATACCGAGCAAATATCATGGTGTGAAAAATCCGAAGATAACCATGACAAAGAACTCTATGGAGAAATCGATTCCCAAACCAGTTTAGTAGAAACCGAGCCATGTGATGCTTCAATGTGTGAAGATGAAGGTTACAAACCAGAATACATCTCCTTCTCAGGACATAGTGAAGGACCAGAAGCGTACTTAAGATGGGAAGAGGCCATGGAAGATTGGTTCCAATCCAACCAGGTTCTGAAGCGGAAAAAACGCTATTGCCGAAGATACTTTAATCAAAGAAGCGATTGGATATTGGGATCAACTCGACTACGTCAACGAGGGTCCAGACTTTACTTGGGAAGAAATGAAAGGACTCATGTATGATGAGTTTGTGGATGGTGATACAACTAACAGCCAATACTACGCATTAGATCCCGCACCAAGGAGGCTGTTGCTATGGCCGAATCCAAAGACGATGCCAAAAGCTTGTTGTCCCATATCAAAGAACGTGTTAACACACCATCTAAAGGGGCACGTAATAGAGAGAATTACACCAGAACACCATCAACAACACATTCCAAGTCCCCAAGCTCCACCCCGAACAAACGCACCAATGCATGCACCATTACGGAGCCACAAGTCTCACAAATGCAAGGTCATGATCACGTCTTGGAGCATAAAGAAACAGAAGTGAACCACAAAAGAGTGAGCCGGACTCACAAGAACATCCTCAACACGGCACTCAAGCATCACGTACGAGGTAAGCCCTAGACTCCCAAAATCGAATGAAAGCTAACTTGCTTTCTCTTGGTGCAGATTGTACAGTTTCGAGGTCGAAACTTCTTGAAGGGGAGGATATGATGCGGACATCAAACCAGCAACCTCAACAACTCATCAAGCAAATCCATTTGGATCCAATGTTTACCGAGAGCTCTACTACCTCACGAGAAGACCTATGCATCTTGTATATCCCAAACGGAGTGTGAGTTCTTATGTCCATGCCCAACGACCACTTGGAACAAATTCTTAGCTCAGCTAGAGATCTCCTCGAAGTGGAATCAGCCCATTATCAGATCCCATGAAGAAGTTATGGCCAACACAATCCGGACGGACCTGAAGCATCCGGATTTGGACCTGCGAGCACTCGGTGGAGGATTCCTGACAGACCAGGAGGAATTAAGCTACGAGTTGACCTTTTCTGGAAACTTGACTCAAGAAGGAATCGCTGAGAGTTGGAATCAGGCAAAGAACTGTTCTGGATCGAAAGTTATGATTTTTACAAATCAAGGGATTCTACACGGCCTGTTTTAAGCTAACGGATTCGGGAATCTTCAATCACATAACTCACTTTCGTATTTTTGAACATTTTATGAACTCATTTTCTTCGTTCTCGATTCCTATGAGTTATCGCTATTTTCAATGGAAGGTCAGAATCAAAAACAAAGGCATAATAAAGTTTGATATATTGAAACTTACACCAATTATGAACACATTTAGCCCCATAATTCACTTTGGTGGTTTTGAACATTTTATGAACTTATTTTCTTCCATCTCGATTCCTATGAGTTATCGCTATTTTCAATGGAAGGTCAGAAAATCTCAAAACACAAAGGCATAATAAAGTTTGATATATTGAAACTTACACCAATTATGAACACATTTAGCCCCATAATTCACTTTGGTGGTTTTGAACATTTCATGAACTTATTTTCTTCCATCTCGATTCTTATGAGTTATTGCTCTTTTCAATGGAATGTCACGAAATCTCGAAACGCAATGGCATAATAAAGTTTGATATATTGCAATTTACACCACTTAAGAGCAAATTTATCCCCATAATTCACTCTGGTGGTTTTGAACATTTCATGAACTCATTTCCTTCCTTCTCGATTCTTATGAGTTATCGCTATTTTCAATGGAAGGTCACGAAATCTCAAAAATGCAATGGCATAATAAAGTTTGATATATTGAAATTTACACCACTTATGATCACATTTATCCCCATAATTCACTCTGGTGCTTTTGAAAATTTCATGAACTCATTTTCTTCGTTCTCGATTCTTATGAGTTATCAATATTTTCGATGGAAGGTCACGAAATCTCAAAAACGCAATGGCATAATAAAGTTTGATATATTGAAACTTACACCTCTTATTGAACTCATATTACTTCCCCATAATTTTCTCACTTTCGTATTTTATGAATTCATTTCAATT
>JAMKOQ010000661.1:7500-25586 GCA_026770425.1 Boechera divaricarpa | reverse complement strand
TTTTGAGATTTCGTGACCTTCCATTGAAAACAACGATAACTCATAAGAATCGAAAAGGAGGAAAATAAGTTCATGAAATGTTGAAAACCACCAAAGTGAATTAAGGGGATAAATATGCTCATAAGTGGTGTATGTTTCAATATATCAAACTTTATTATGACATTGCGTTTTGAGATTTCGTGACCTTCCATTAACAAAACAACGACAACTTTATAAGAATCGAGAAGGAGGAAAATAAGTTCATGAAATGGTTAAAACCACCAAAGTGAATTAAGGGGATAAATATGCTCATAAGTGGTGTATGTTTCAATATATCAAACTTTATTATGACATTGCGTTTCGAGATTTCGTGGACCTTCCATTGAAAACAACGACAACTCATAAGAATCGAGAAGGAGAAAAATAAGTTCATGAAATGTTGAAAACCACCAAAGTGAATTAAGGGGATAAATATGCTCATAAGTGGTGTATGTTTCAATATATCAAACTTTATTATGACATTGCGTTTCGAGATTTCGTGACCTTCCATTGAAAAACAACGACAACTCATAAGAATCGAACAGGAGGAAAATAAGTTCATGAAATGTTGAAAACCACCAAAGTGAATTAAGGGGATAAATATGCTCATAAGTGGTGTATGTTTCAATATATCAAACTTTATTATGACATTGCGTTTCGAGATTTCGTGACCTTCCATTGAAAACAACGATAACTCATAAGAATCGAGAAGGAGGAAAATAAGTTCATGAAATGTTTCAAACCACCAAAGTGAATTATGGGGATAAATATGCGCATAAGTGGTGTATGTTTAAATATATCAAAATTTATTATGACATTGCGTTTCGATATTTCGTGACTTTCCATTGAAAACATCGATAACTCATAAGAATCGAGAAGGAAGAAAACAAGTTCATGAAATGTTGAAAACCACCAAAGTGAATTATGGGGATAAATATGCTCATAAGTGGTGTATATTTAAATATATCAAACTTTATTATGACATTGCGTTTCGATATTTCGTGACCTTCCATTGAAAACAACGATAACTCATAAGAATCGAGAAGGAGGAAAATAAGTTCATGAAATGGTTAAAAACACCAAAGTGAATTAAGGGGATAAATATGCTCATAAGTGGTGTATGTTTAAATATATCAAACTTTATTATGACATTGCGTTTCGATATTTCGTGACCTTCCATTGAAAACAGTGATAACTCATAAGAATCGAGAAGGAGGAAAATAAGTTCATGAAATGGTTAAAACCACCAAAGTGAATTATGGGGATAAATATGCTCATAAGTGGTGTATGTTTAAATATATCAAACTTTATTATGACATTGCGTTTCGAGATTTTGTGACCTTCCATTGAAAACAACGATAAATTATAAGAATCGAGAAGGAGGAAAATAAGTTCATGAAATGTTGAAAACCACCAAAGTGAATTAAGGGAGTAAATATGCTCATAAGTGGTGTATGTTTCAATATATCAAACTTTGTTGTGACATTGCGTTTTGAGATTTCGTGACCTTCCATTGAAAACATAAGAATCGAGAAGGAGGAAAATAAGTTCATGAAATGGTTAAAACCACCAAAGTGAATTAAGGGGATAAATATTGTAACAAGCGGGGTATGTTTAAATATATCAAACTTTATTATGACATTGCGTTTTGAGATTTCGTGACCTTCCATTGAAAACAACGACAACTCATAAGAATCGAAAAGGACGAAAATAAGTTCATGAAATGTTGAAAACCACCAAAGTGAATTAAGGGGATAAATATGCTCATAAGTGGTGTATGTTTCAATATATCAAACTTTATTATGACATTGCGTTTTGAGATTTCGTGACCTTCCATTGAAAACAACGACAACTCATAAGAATCGAGAAGGAGGAAAATAAGTTCATGAAATGGTTAAAACCACCAAAGTGAATTATGGGGATAAATATGCTCATAAGTGGTGTATGTTTCAATATATCAAACTTTATTATGACATTGCGTTTTGAGATTTCGTGACCTTCCATTGAAAACAACGATAACTCATAAGAATCGAGAAGGAGGAAAATAAGTTCATGAAATGGTTAAAAACACCAAAGTGAATTAAGGGGATAAATATGCTCATAAGTGGTGTATGTTTCAATATATCAAACTTTATTATGACATTGCGTTTCGAGATTTCGTGACCTTCCATTGAAAACAACAACAACTCATAAGAATCGAGAAGGAGGAAAATAAGTTCATGGAATGGTTAAAACCACCAAAGTGAATTATGGGGATAGTTATGATCATAAGTGGTGTATGTTCCAATATATCAAACTTTGTTGTGACATTGAATTTCGAGATGTCGTGACCTTCCATTGAAAACAGCGAGAACTCATAAGAATCGAGAAGGAGGAAAATAAGTTCATGAAATGGTTAAAACCACCAAAGTGAATTAAGGGGATAAATATGCTCATAAGTGGTGTATGTTTCAATATATCAAACTTTATTATGACATTGCGCTTTTGAGATTTCGTGACCTTCCATTGAAACAACGACAACTTATAAGAATCGAGAAGGAGGAAAATAAGTTCATGAAATGTTGAAAACCACCAAAGTGAATTAAGGGGATAAATATGCTCATAAGTGGTGTATGTTTGAATATATGAAAGTTTGTTATGACATTGCGTTTAGATTTCGTCACCGTCCACTGAAAACAACGATAATTCATAAGAATCGAGAAGGAGGAAAATAAGTTCATGAAATAGTTAAAAACACCAAAGTGAATTATGGGGATAAATATGCCCATAAGTGGTGTAAGTTTCAATATATCAAATTTTATTATGACATTGCGTTTTGAGATTTCGTGACCTTCCATTGAAAACAACGACAACTCATAAGAATCGAGAAGGAGAAAAATAAGTTCATGAAATGGTTAAAAACACCAAAGTGAATTAAGGGGATAAATATGCTCATAAGTGGTGTATGTTTCAATATATCAAACTTTGTTGTGACATTGCGTTTCGAGATTTCGTGACCTTCCATTGAAAACAACGATAACTCATAAGAATCGGGAAGGAGGAAAATAAGTTCATGAAATGGTTAAAAACACCAAAGTGAATTAAGGGGATAAATATGCTCATAAGTGGTGTATGTTTCAATATATCAAACTTTGTTGTGACATTGCGTTTCGAGATTTTGTGACCTTCCATTGAAAACAACGATAACTCATAAGAATCGAGAAGGAGGAAAATAAGTTCATGAAATGGTTAAAACCACCAAAGTGAATTATGGGGATAAATATGCTCATAAGTGGTGTATGTTTAAATATATCAAACTTTATTATGACATTGCGTTTCGAGATTTCGTGACCTTCCATTGAAAACAACGATAACTCATAAGAATCGAGGAGGAAAATAAGTTCATGAAATGATTAAAACCACCAAAGTGAATTAAGGGGATAAATATGCTCATAAGTGGTGTATGTTTCAATATATCAAACTTTGTTGTGACATTGCGTTTGGAGATTTCGTGACCTTCCATGGAAAACAATGACAACTCATAAGAATCGAAAAGGACGAAAATAAGTTCATGAAATGTTGAAAACCACCAAAGTGAATTAAGGGGATAAATATGCTCATAAGTGGTGTATGTTTCAATATATCAAACTTTGTTGTGACATTGCGTTTCGAGATTTCGTGACCTTCCATTGAAAACAACGATAACTCATAAGAATCGAGAAGGAGGAAAATAAGTTCATGAAATGGTTAAAAACACCAAAGTGAATTAAGGGGATAAATATGCTCATAAGTGGTGTATGTTTAAATATATCAAACTTTATTATGACATTGCGTTTCGATATTTCGTGACCTTCCATTGAAAACAACGATAACTCATAAGAATCGAGAAGGAGGAAAATATGTTCATGAAATGTTGAAAACAACCAAAGTGAATTAAGGGGATAAATATGCCCATAAGCGGTGTAAGTTTCAATATATCAAACTTTATTATGACATTGCGTTTTGAGATTTCGTGACCTTCCATTGAAAACAACGACAACTCATAAGAATCGAGAAGGAGGAAAATAAGTTCATGAAATGTTGAAAACCACCAAAGTGAATTAAGGGGATAAATATGCTCATAAGTGGTGTATGTTTAAATATATCAAACTTTATTATGACATTGCGTTTCGATATTTCGTGACCTTCCATTGAAAACATCGATAACTCATAAGAATCGAAAAGGAGGAAAATAAGTTCATGAAATGTTGAAAACCACCAAAGTGAATTAAGGGGATAAATATGCTCATAAGTGGTGTATGTTTCAATATATCAAACTTTGTTGTGACATTGCGTTTCGAGATTTCGTGACCTTCCATTGAAAACAACGATAACTTATAAGAATCGAGAAGGAGGAAAATATGTTCATGAAATGTTGAAAACAACCAAAGTGAATTAAGGGGATAAATATGCCCATAAGCGGTGTAAGCTTCAATATATCAAACTTTATTATGACATTGCGTTTTGGGATTTCGTGACCTTCCATTGAAAACAACGATAACTCCTAAGAATCGAGAAGGAGGAAAATAAGTTCATGAAATGGTTAAAACCACCAAAGTGAATTAAGGGGATAAATATGCTCATAAGTGGTGTATGTTTAAATATATCAAACTTTATTATGACGTTGAGTTTTCAGATTTCGTGACCTTCCACTGAAAACAACGATAACTTATAAGAATCGAGAAGGAGGAAAATAAGTTCATGAAATGGTTAAAAACACCAAAGTGAATTAAGGGGATAAATATGCTCATAAGTGGTGTATGTTTAAATATATCAAACTTTATTATGACATTGCATTTCGAGATTTCGTGACCTTCCACTGAAAACAATGACAACTTATAAGAATCGAGAAGGAGGAAAATAAGTTCATGAAATGGTTAAAACCACCAAAGTGAATTAAGGGGATAAATATGCTCATAAGTGGTGTATGTTTAAATATATCAAACTTTATTATGACATTGCATTTCGATATTTCGTGACCTTCCATTGAAAACAACGATAACTCATAAGAATCGAGAAGGAGGAAAATAAGTTCATGAAATGGTTAAAACCACCAAAGTGAATTATGGGGATAAATATGCTCATAAGTGGTGTATGTTTAAATATATCAAACTTTATTATGACATTGCGTTTCGATATTTCGTGACCTTCCATTGAAAACAACGATAACTCATAAGAATCGAGAAGGAGGAAAATAAGTTCATGAAATGTTGAAAACAACCAAAGTGAATTAAGGGGATAAATATGCTCATAAGTGGTGTATGTTTCAATATATCAAACTTTGTTGTGACATTGCGTTTCGAGATTTCGTGACCTTCCATTGAAAACAACGATAACTCATAAGAATCGAGAAGGAGGAAAATAAGTTCATGAAATGGTTAAAAACACCAAAGTGAATTATGGGGACAAATATGCTCATAAGTGGTGTATGTTTCAATATATCAAACTTTGTTGTGACATTGCGTTTCGATATTTCGTGACCTTCCATTGAAAACAGCGATAACTCATAAGAATCGAGAAGGAGGAAAATAAGTTCATGAAATGGTTAAAAACACCAAAGTGAATTAAGGGGATAAATATGCTCATAAGTGGTGTATGTTTCAATATATCAAACTTTATTATGACATTCCGTTTTCAGATTTCGTGACCTTCCACTGAAAACAACGACAACTCATAAGAATCGAGAAGGAGGAAAATAAGTTCATGAAATGGTTAAAAACACCAAAGTGAATTAAGGGGATAAATATGCTCATAAGTGGTGTATGTTTAAATATATCAAACTTTATTATGACATTGCGTTTCGATATTTCGTGACCTTCCATTGAAAACAGCTATAACTCATAAGAATCGAGAAGGAGAAAAATATGTTCATGAAATGTTGAAAACAACCAAAGTGAATTAAGGGGATAAATATGCCCATAAGCGGTGTAAGTTTCAATATATCAAACTTTATTATGACATTGCGTTTTCAGATTTCGTGACCTTCCACTGAAAACAACGACAACTTATAAGAATCGAGAAGGAGGAAAATAAGTTCATGAAATGTTGAAAACCACCAAAGTGAATTAAGGGGATAAATATGCTCATAAGTGGTGTATGTTTCAATATATCAAACTTTATTATGACATTGCGTTTTCAGATTTCGTGACCTTCCACTGAAAACAACGACAACTTATAAGAATCGAGAAGGAGGAAAATAAGTTCATGAAATGGTTAAAACCACCAAAGTGAATTATGGGGATAAATATGCTCAAAAGTGGTGTATGTTTAAATATGTCAAACTTTATTATGACATTGCGTTTCGAGATTTTGTGACCTTCCATTGAAAACAGCTATAACTCATAAGAATCGAGAAGGAGAAAAATATGTTCATGAAATGTTGAAAACAACCAAAGTGAATTAAGGGGATAAATATGCCCATAAGCGGTGTAAGTTTCAATATATCAAACTTTATTATGACATTGCGTTTCGAGATTTCGTGACCTTCCATTAACAACAACGACAACTTATAAGAATCGAGAAGGAGGAAAATAAGTTCATGAAATGTTGAAAACGACCAAAGTGAATTAAGGAGATAAATATGCTAATAAGTGGTGTATGTTTAAATATATCAAACTTTGTTATGACATTGAGTTTCGAGATTTCGTGACCTTCCATTGAAAACAACGATAACTCATAAGAATAGAGAAGGAGAAAAATTAGTTCTTGAAATGGTTAAAAACACCAAAGTGAATTAAGGGGATAAATATGCTCATAAGTGGTGTATGTTTAAATATATCAAACTTTATTATGACATTGCGTTTCGATATTTCGTGACCTTCCATTGAAAACAGCGATAACTCATAAGAATCGAGAAGGAGGAAAATAAGTTCATGAAATGGTTAAAACCACCAAAGTGAATTATGGGGATAAATATGCTCATAAGTGGTGTAAGTTTCAATATATCAAACTTTATTATGACATTGCGTTTTGAGATTTCGTGACCTTCCATTGAAAACAACGATAACTCATAAGAATCGAGAAGGAGGAAAATAAGTTCATGAAATGGTTAAAAACACCAAAGTGAATTAAGGGGATAAATATGCTCATAAGTGGTGTATGTTTCAATATATCAAACTTTATTATGACATTGCGTTTCGAGATTTCGTGACCTTCCATTGAAAACAGCGATAACTCATAAGAATCGAGAAGGAGAAAAATAAGTTCTTGAAATGGTTAAAAACACCAAAGTGAATTAAGGGCATAAATATGCTCATAAGTGGTGTATGTTTAAATATATCAAACTTTATTATGACATTGCGTTTCGATATTTCGTGACCTTCCATTGAAAACAGCTATAACTCATAAGAATCGAGAAGGAGAAAAATATGTTCATGAAATGTTGAAAACAACCAAAGTGAATTAAGGGGATAAATATGCCCATAAGCGGTGTAAGTTTCAATATATCAAACTTTATTATGACATTGCGTTTTCAGATTTCGTGACCTTCCACTGAAAACAACGACAACTTATAAGAATCGAGAAGGAGGAAAATAAGTTCATGAAATGTTGAAAACCACCAAAGTGAATTAAGGGGATAAATATGCTCATAAGTGGTGTATGTTTCAATATATCAAACTTTATTATGACATTGCGTTTTCAGATTTCGTGACCTTCCACTGAAAACAACGACAACTTATAAGATTCGAGAAGGAGGAAAATAAGTTCATGAAATGGTTAAAACCACCAAAGTGAATTATGGGGATAGTTATGCTCATAAGTGGTGTATGTTTCAATATATCAAACTTTATTATGAAAATTATAAGAATCGGAGGAAAATCATGAAATGTTGAAAACCACCAAAGTGAATTAAGGGGATAAATATGCTCATAAGTGGTGTATGTGTCAATATATCAAACTTTGTTGTGATATTGCGTTTCGAGATTTCGTGACCTTCCATTGAAAACAACGATAACTCATAAGAATCGAGAAGGAGGAAAATAAGTCATGAAATGGTTAAAAACACCAAAGTGAATTAAGGGGATAAATATGCTCATAAGTGGTGTATGTTTAAATATATCAAACTTTATTATGACATTGCGTTTTCAGATTTCGTCACCGTCCACTGAAAACAACGACAACTTATAAGAATCGAGAAGGAGGAAAATAAGTTCATGAAATGGTTAAAACCACCAAAGTGAATTATGGGGATAAATATGCTCATAAGTGGGGTATGTTTAAATATATCAAACTTTATTATGACATTGCGTTTTGAGATTTCGTGACCTTCCATTGAAAACAACGACAACTCATAAGAATCGAAAAGGACTAAAATAAGTTCATGAAACGTTGAAAACCACCAAAGTGAATTAAGGGGATAAATATGCTCATAAGTGGTGTATGTTTAAATATATCAAATTTTATTATGACATTGCGTTTTGATATTTCGTGACCTTCCATTGAAAACAGCGATAACTCATAAGAATCGAGAAGGAGGAAAATAAGTTCATGAAATGTTGAAAACAACCAAAGTGAATTAAGGGGATAAATATGCCCATAAGCGGTGTAAGTTTCAATATATCAAACTTTATTATGACATCAAGGCTTTGAGATTTCGTGACCTTCCATTGAAAACAACGATAACTCATAAGAATCGAGAAGGAGGAAAATAAGTTCATGAAATGGTTAAAACCACCAAAGTGAATTAAGGGGATAAATATGCTCATAAGTGGTGTATGTTTCAATATATCAAACTTTATTATGACGTTACGTTTTGAGATTTCGTGACCTTCCATTGAAAACAACGATAACTCATAAGAATCGAGAAGGAGGAAAAGAAGTTCATGAAATGGTTAAAACCACCAAAGTCAATTAAGGGGATAAATATGCTCATAAGTGGTGTATGTTTAAATATATCAAACTTTATTATGACATTGCGTTTTTGGGATTTCGTGACCTTCCATTGAAAACAACGATAACTCCTAAGAATCGAGAAGGAGGAAAATAAGTTCATGAAATGGTTAAAACCACCAAAGTGAATTAAGGAAATAAATATGCTAATAATTGGTGTATGTCTAAATATATCAAACTTTATTATGACATTACGATTTGAGATTTCGTGATCTTCCACTGAAAACAATGACAACTTATAAGAATCGAGAAGGAGGAAAATAAGTTCATGAAATGGTTAAAAACACCAAAGTGAATTAAGGGAATAAATATGCTAATAATTGGTGTATGTTTAAATATATCAAACTTTATTATGACATTGCGTTTTGAGATTTCGTGACCTTCCATTGAAAACAACGATAACTCATAAGAATCGACAAGGTCGAAAATAAGTTCATGAAATGTTGAAAACCACCAAAGTGAATTAAGGGGATAAATATGCTCATAAGTGGTGTATGTTTCAATATATCAAACTTTGTTGTGACATTGCGTTTTGAGATTTCGTGACCTTCCATTGAAAACAACGATAACTCATAAGAATCGAGAAAGAGGAAAATAAGTTCATGAAATGGTTAAAACCACCAAAGTGAATTAAGGGGATAAATATGCTCATAAGTGGTGTATGTTTAAATATATCAAACTTTGTTATGACATTGCGTTTCGAGATTAGGTGACCTTCTATTAAAAAAAGCGATAACTCATAAGAATCGAGGAGGAGGAAAATATGTTCATGAAATGTTGAAAACAACCAAAGTGAATTTAGGGGATAAATATGATCATAAGCGGTGTATATTTCAATATATTAAACTTTATTATGACGTTGTGTTTCGAGATTTCCTGATATTCCATTGAAAACAGCGATAACTCATAAGAATCGAGAAGGACGAAAATAAGTTCATGAAATGTTGAAAACCACCAAAGTGAATTAAGGGGATAAATATGCTCATAAGTGGTGTATGTTTCAATATATCAAACTTTGTTGTGACATTGCGTTTCGAGATTTCGTGACCTTCCATTGAAAACAACGATAACTCATAAGAATCGAGAAGGAGGAAAATAAGTTCATGAAATGGTTAAAACCACCAAAGTGAATTATGGGGATAAATATGCGCATAAGTGGTGTATGTTTAAATATATCAAAATTTATTATGACATTGCGTTTCGATATTTCGTGACCTTCCATTGAAAACATCGATAACTCATAAGAATCGAGTAGGAGGAAAATATGTTCATGAAATGTTGAAAACAACCAAATTGAATTAAGGGGATAAATATGCCCATAAGCGGTGTAAGTTTCAATATATCAAACTTTATTATGACATTGCGTTTTGAGATTTCGTGACCTTCCATTGAAAACAATGACAACTCATAAGAATCGAAAAGGACGAAAATAAGTTCATGAAATGTTGAAAACCACCAAAGTGAATTAAGGGGATAAATATGCTCATAAGTGGTGTATGTTTAAATATATCAAAATTTATTATGACATTGCGTTTTCAGATTTTGTGACCTTCCACTAAAAACAACGACAACTTATAAGAATCGAGAAGGAGGAAAATAAGTTCATGAAATGGTTAAAACCACCAAAGTGAATTATGGGGATAAATATGCTCATAAGTGGTGTATGTTTAAATATATCAAACTTTATTATGACATTGCGTTTTCAGATTTCGTGACCTTCCACTGAAAACAACGACAACTTATAAGAATCGAGAAGGAGGAAAATAAGTTCATGAAATGGTTAAAACCACCAAAGTGAATTATGGGGATAAATATGCTCATAAGTGGTGTATGTTTAAATATATCAAAATTTATTATGACATTGCGTTTCGATATTTCGTGACCTTCCATTGAAAACATCGATAACTCATAAGAATCGAGAAGGAGGAAAATATGTTCATGAAATGTTGAAAACAACCAAAGTGAATTAAGGGGATAAATATGCTCATAAGTGGTGTATGTTTCAATATATCAAACTTTGTTGTGACATTGCGTTTTCAGATTTCGTGACCTTCCATTGAAAACAGCGATAACTCATAAGAATCGAGAAGGAGGAAAATATGTTCATGAAATGTTGAAAACAACCAAAGTGAATTAAGGGGATAAATATGCTCATAAGTGGTGTATGTTTAAATATATCAAACTTTATTATGACATTGCGTTTTCAGATTTCGTGACCTTCCAGTGAAAACAACGACAACTTATAAGAATCGAGAAGGAGGAAAATAAGTTCATGAAATGGTTAAAACCACCAAAGTGAATTATGGGGATAAATATGCTCATAAGTGGTGTATGTTTCAATATATCAAACTTTATTATGACATTGCGTTTTGAGATTTCGTGACCTTCCATTAACAACAACGACAACTTATAAGAATCGAGAAGGAGGAAAATAAGTTCATGAAATGTTGAAAACCACCAAAGTGAATTAAGGGGATAAATATGCTCATAAGTGGTGTATGTTTCAATATATCAAACTTTGTTGTGACATTGCGTTTCGAGATTTCGTGACCTTCCATTGAAAACAGCGATAACTCATAAGAATCGAGGAGGAAAATAAGTTCATGAAATGGTTAAAAACACCAAAGTGAATTAAGGGGATAAATATGCTCATAAGTGGTGTATGTTTAAATATATCAAACTTTATTATGACATTGCGTTTCGAGATTTCGTGACCTTCCATTGAAAACAGCGATAACTCATAAGAATCGAGAAGGAGGAAAATAAGTTCATGAAATGGTTAAAAACACCAAAGTGAATTATGGGGATAAATATGCTCATAAGTGGTGTATGTTTAAATATATCAAACTTTATTATGACATTGCGTTTCGATATTTCGTGACCTTCCATTGAAAACAGTAAACATCAACTTATGCTAATCTCCGGAGGAAAATAAGTTCATGAAATGCTCAGAAAACCACCAAAGTGAATTAAGGGGATAAATATGCTCATAAGAGCTGTGTAAGTTTCAATATATCAAACTTTATTCATATCATCAAGTGTACCCATTCCAAATTTCATCCCAATCAAATGATCGGCAGCTGCTAATATATCTCGTGGTAACAAAAATATATTGTTCTGAGGTATATTAAGATTAAGTCTCCAATTAATATTTCGGCGACCAATCCTGCCTAATTCACACCTTTGGTGAAAGAATTTTTTTGTAATTCCTTACATAAGGATTCAGAAAATATTGATCCCCACCTACACAAGAAAATTGTTGATAAAACTCCAAAATAGCATTTTCTTTTGACCCAATTTTTTTTTCTCCTTATCGGTCAAGAAAGATAAGAAAATTTCAGGGTAGCAAACATTCTCTAGAATTTCTCGTAGATTCGAACCCATAGCTGATGATAGAACTAGAATAGATATTTTCTGTTTCCTACTCACCCGAGCCCATATTCTTGCTTTTTATCAATCTCTAATTCTAACCTGCCTCCCCAATCTGATATTATGGTGCCGGTATAGACCGAAATCCCGTTATGATCCAATTCTGACTGGTAATAGATACCAGGACTTTGCAATATTTGATTGATCACAATTCTATATATTCCGTTTACTATAGAAGTTCCAAGGGAATTCATTAAAGGAATGTTTCCAATAAAAATTCTTTGTTCTTGCATATTCCTACTGGTTTTCCAAATTAATCCCGCGGATACATATAATTCAGAAGAATATGTAAGTGATTCATAGACAGCATCTCGTTCTTTTATCAGAGGTTCTACCAATTGATATGTTTCCACAAATAATTGAAATTCAATTTCGTGATCTATATCTTCAATTTTTGGAAACTTAGAAAGTTCTTCTATTAAACCCTGATCAATAAACCGATAAAACCCTTCAAATTGTATCTGATTAAATCCGGGTATTGTAGATGTTCCCTCTTTTCCATCCCCGAGCATCTTTTGAATTTCCCATTTATCCATTTATTGAAAAATCCCATCTCTCATTCTTCACCGAATCATATCCATAGAATTCGATCTAGCAATAATGGAATTTCTATTCTGTTTACTGAATCACATGAAATTTTATCCAACTCCAAGATATATGGAATGTATGAAATACGTATGAACGGAGACTAGATTGAATTAGAATTTTTTATAAGAAATAGATCCAAATGGAACAGAATTGAGAAATACCACTGGAACTTATGGAGTTTTGTAAAGACTACAAAAAAGTAATTTCATTTTCACCTATGATATTACATATTCCAATTCGATTGCATACCATAAAAATGTATTCATCATTGGATCTGTTCGAGCCGATAAACATATAATAAATAGAAAACTTTTTTTAACCACTTTACTTTTTCATGTATTTTTATTTCATTGTTCAAAAATATTTGCAGAAAAGATATTTATTTTTACCTATTTTGAATAGAATCGTTAGAATATCATTGAATTGAAGTAGGTAAGAAAACTTGTGTTTTTATTTAGTCATTTTTTTTATTATTAAAATAAAAAGAATGCACAGATATATATGTCTCTTTTTCTTCTTTTATTGTGGTACAGTTCTATTTGGGACAGCATATGCTGTGCTCTATCAAAAAGGAAATTTTCTCTTCAAGGTATTCAATGAAAAATTGAAATATAAAAATTTGTTGAGAATTACTCCTCAAAAGCATCCCTAGAGAGATAAAATACCCCATTATAGAGCTATAGCTCTATAACACAACGTAACGTATGTTCTGATTCTGGGGTTTACATATACTCATCATTACTGTTATAATTGAAATTGAAGAAGATTTCTTTTAATTGAAAACTCAATATGGATTAGTTATAAATCCATTTCTAATGATTTGCTTAATATTATTAGAAATAAAAAATGTAGATTTTAATTCAAAACTGGTCATGAATTTACAGTCATATAGTTAATGGTTCTGGTATGTACTGTGTTCTATATTTTGTGACTGAAAATCTATATATATTTTTTTTTTCGGGGTTAAATAGAAAATTGGAATCTAGTTTCTATCGTTTTGGCGGCATGGCCGAGTGGTAAGGCGGGGGACTGCAAATCCTTTTTCCCCAGTTCAAATCCGGGTGCCGCCTCAACAACAGACTTTAAATCCCCTATTATAACAAACGTAGGAAAAGACTCTTGATACTTTCTTTTCGTTATTCTAAGCCCCTCGCTCTCGAGGTTCTATTCTCTAACCTAAAGTTTTGCCTATCAGATTCAAGGAAAACTTAACGTAGTAGAGGGAAATCCGTAAATCTTTACTTGCCACTACTAATTTAGTTACACTTACTGAATCTTCAATTAGATTGGATAGCCAGAGAAGGAATTAAATTAATAGTTTTGGAAAGGACCTAAGATACTTTGGATACAGACTCATGAAAGTCTCGGAATGTTCAGACATTCAATCAATATTAGATTAGATGAAGAATTGCCTTTCATTTTACTTCCAAAAATAAAAACGATAAAAGAAAGAAAAATCTTATTCTTTCTACATGTGAGTCAGATTCCTTGGATACTTCAAAAAGTGTCCGTTTGCTTGTGTTTACATCTTGTCGATTCTACTAGAAATTCTATAATAAGAATAACTCATTATAAGATAAGTGGATTTTGGAGTAGTTCATCTATGGTGACCCATTACCTCTCCCTTTTTTTGACTCTGCACCAGGGATTTCACTATTATTAGTGAACAATAATGGAATAGTTTCTTCATATTCATAGAAATAGGGGACAGAATTCACATGGATATAGTAAGTCTCGCATGGGCTGCTTTAATGGTAGTTTTTACATTTTCCCTCTCTCGTAGTGTGGGGAAGAAGTGGACTCTAGAAATACTTATAATTGCGGTAATAATCAAACTCTATCAACCTGTATCAATTGTTTTAGTTTTATAGACCGTTCGGCAATTTTTTTTAAGATTTTTTTTTAGAAATTGGATTTATGTTTTGTTTTATTGACTCATTTTCTATTTTTATATCAGGGTTTACACGGTTAACCATTCATGGGGTAACCCCGTTCGAAATCTGAAGAAGCTTCCATCGAATTGGGATTATCTGTATTAAATGGATCAAACAAACAAATGAAATTGAGAAAGTATGTACATACATTTCATATTCTATTTAATTTATATTGACGTTTATAAATAAAAAGAGAGATATAGGTGGATTCCTTTATATTAAGATATTTCACTTGTATCTTTATACATTACAATAACCATAATGGCTAGTATGGTAGAAAGAGATTTCTTTCTACCATACTAGCGGGCCCCTTAGGATACTACTACTGAGTCTAATGCATTCCTTTCATTTAAGACGAGAAATTGAAATCTTTTTCATTGATAGTAAAATTGTATTCAAATTAATCATTTTGACTAACTGTTTTTACGTAAATTATAAGCAAAAAGCAGTAGGAACGAGAATGAAGAGTGCAGTAGCAATAAATGCAAGAATATTGACTTCCATAATTTAATCGTTTATTATTTTTTTCTTTGGAATATCTCGGGATTTAATCCCATAGAGATGAGAAATCTTTCGCTTGTAAACTCATTCAGATGAATTAGATTTCGATGATATCGAATGAAAGAAATATCATGAATAACAATATCGGAGCTATAAAATCGATTCATCGTCAAGAATTTAATAGTATAACATAGGAAGATCTTTTATCCACACCGAATACATAATGAGATTCCTGATCCAATCAAAAATATTTATTTATGATCCTTTTTCCCGGCTTTCTTTGCTACAACCTAGAAGTTTACTTTCCTTGTACAATCATCTGATGAAGTATCATAAAAACCTTTTCTACTTCGATTCTTTACAAAAACTAGTTTCTAAAGAACCTTAAATAAACAATAGAAATCAAATAGAGAAAACAAGTACGAAGTTCAATTTGAAATTACAAAAATTTAAAGGGTCTATCATCTTTTTTGAAAACAAAGAAAGGGAATGTGACAAAGACGAGTCCCAGTAAAAAAAACGCAAATATTCCAAAAAATTAACTCGTTAATTTTTCTTACGAGTTTTTTCTTCGACATCTACTCTACTCTAATCTTTAAAAAGAGCATATTCATTAGGGAAGACACATTTTATCTTTATTTTTGAAATATCCTCTTTCCTTGGTTGGATTCGAACTATTTCAAATTCCTTGATTTCATAGAAAGAAAAATATATATAGGTACTCTTGTCAAATGTATTATACGCTATCCTATTCCATTTTCCTACACGAATTAATGGGAGATTAGTTGACAAAAAGCGGAAACCCCATACAGTATCTCTTTCTTGAAGTGTTGAATGCTCTCAATAATTATAATTAATTTACATATGTCTCTCTACCCTAGTTAAAATAATTCAAATAGTCGACCCTTTCTTTTGCTTTATGAAAAAAGAAAAAAAAAAAGATAAATGAAACCATTTTCATCCCCTTGCCCAGAAACAAAAAGGGGAGTTGATGTATTGAATCCGCCGGGACTGACGGGGCTCGAACCCGCAGCTTCCGCCTTGACAGGGCGGTGCTCTGACCAATTGAACTACAATCCCATGGAAATCAAGTGGGTAGCTTACATATTCCTTCTTATTATTTCATTTTAATGATTTCAATTTTAGATTCAAATTTTTGTTTTGTAAGAAAGAAAGTCACAAGTGATATATTGATATCTATATGGATATCACGTTAGTGAGAGCAAGACGGATTACTGGGTAATCCTTGCATTATTATCAAATCGATTGATAATCTATTTTTTTTTTTATAGATTATTTTCTCGACTCTGTTCATTAAAGTTTATATTTAAAGGATCCATATCGGAATCCTTAGCAAGATCAAGATCGGCATTTTTTATGAAAACAAAAAAGTAACTAAACACAAGAAATAAAGTAACTAAACCCAAGAAATAAAGAAAAAAGTAAAGTCGAACTATACCCTGAAATTTGACCTTTTTTTCTTACCCTTCTCTGTCATTTATGCAAAACAAAAAGGATTATGTAGACAGCGAATTATTGGGCCGAGCTGGATTTGAACCAGCGTAGACATATTGCCAACGAATTTACAGTCCGTCCCCATTAACCGCTCGGGCATCGACCCAGGAAGAATCTATTCTAACTTTATGGATAATCCATGATCAACTTCCTTTCGTAGTACCCTACCCCCAGGGGAAGTCGAATCCCCGCTGCCTCCTTGAAAGAGAGATGTCCTGAACCACTAGACGATGGGGGCATACTTGCTCAACCGCCATCATACTATGATCATAGTATGATCAGTTTTTAAAAATTGTCAATATAATCAAATGGTATGACTAGCTTATAAGGTTTTTTCTATAGAATTCTATATCATTTTTTTATTTTTCATTTGTATTTATATTCTATACATAATTCTATAAAAATCGATATATTTTCTTTTATATTTGAAGTGGAAATATTAAATAAAAAATCTAAAAACCGTCTAGTACAGAATCTTTTCAAGAAGTGATTGGTCTGACATAAAAAGAGGGTTAAGTTTCGTTTTTTTTACTTTCCTTCATAGATTGCCTCATCTCATTGTTAAGAAATAGTAGTATCCCTGTCTAACACTAATCCAAGAAAGTCAGCCAGAATCCATCTTCTAAATTAGGGAAGAAAGGTGGATTTATAAATTAAGTTATCAAAAATTTACTTTTTTTTTTTTAGAAAATTATTGCTCAGGGGATAATCCGTAGCTCTTGAGCACATGTCAAGATAGGATATCTTGGGTCTACGCTAAATCGCCCAGTACAAGTATAAATCAACTGAATTTCGTTGGTGTTTGACGTGGTACTCAATTTCCAATTGAATAGTTAGCTGCATGGATATTTTTCAAATCCAATATTAAAAAAAGTAAAAATACCCCGTTAAGTAAATTTGAAGTAAATTCAAATTCTCGTTTCTAGTTCCGAAATGAGCTACTAACCACTATGCGTCTATTGTATATATATAATATATATATATATAGATTTTATCTACCTATCGAATCAGTCAGGAATTAAACCAAGACTGCCCTTTTAACTCAGTGGTAGAGTAACGCCATGGTAAGGCGTAAGTCATCGGTTCAAATCCGATAAGGGGCTTTTACGTTCTTTACTTTCTAATAGTAAAAGTTTCATTCGAAAGTGTATAATTTAATTTCTAATTTTGTTAATTTCATTCTAATAAATTTCA
>JAMKOQ010000661.1:0-2500 GCA_026770425.1 Boechera divaricarpa | reverse complement strand
TTTCAATGGAAGGTCACTGAGAAAATATCAAACGCATAAATGACATAATAAAGTTTGATATATTTAAACATACACCACTTATGAGCATATTTATCCCCATAATTCACTTTGGTGGTTTTAATCCAATTTCATGAACTTATTTTCCTCACTTCTCGATTCTTATAAGTTGTCGTTGTTTTTCAGTGGAAGGTCACGAGAATCTGAAAGAAAACGCAATGTCATAATAAAGTTTGATATATTGAAACATACACCACTTATGAGTATATTTATCCCCATAATTCACTTTGGTGTTTTTAACCATTTCATGAACTTATTTTCCTCCTTCTCGATTCTTAGCGCAGGTTATCGATGTTTTCAATGGAAGGTCACGAAATCTCGAAACGCAATGTCACAACGAGAAGTTTGATATATTGAAACATACTACCACTTATGAAAGCATATTTTATCCCCTTAATTCACTTTGGTGGTTTCAACCATTTCATGAACATATTTTCCTCGCTTCTGCGATTCTTATAAGTCATCGTTGCTACTTTTTGGTGGAAGGTCACGAAATCACGAAAACGCAATGTCATAATAAAAGTTTGATATATTGGAAAACATACACCACTTATGAGCATATTTATCCCCTTAATTCACTTTGGTGTTTTTAACCATTTCATGAACTTATTTTCCTCCTTCGATTCTTAAGTGTGAGCTTATCGCTGTCTTTCAATGGAAGCGTCACGAAATCTCGAAGCGCAAATGCGGACACAACAAAGTTTGGATATATTGAAACATACACCACTTATGAGCATATTTATCCCCTTAATTCACTTTGGTGGTTTCAACCATTTCATGAACTTATTTTCCTCCTTCTCGATTCTTATGAGTTATCGTTGTTTTCAATGGAAGGTCACGAAATCTGAAAACGCAATGTCACATAATAAAGTTTGATAGGTATTCTGAAACATACACCACTTATGAGCATATTTATCCCCCTTAATTCACTTTAAGTGTGGTTTTCAACCATTTCATGAACTTATTTTCGTCGCTTTCGATTAACTTTATGAGTTATCGTACTGTTTTCAATGGAAGGTCACGAAATCTCAAAACAGCAATGTCACAACAAAGTTTGATATATTGAAACATAGCACCACTTATGAGCATATTTATCCCCTTAATTCACTTTGGTGGTTTTCAACATTTCATGAACTTATTTCTTCCTTTTAGATTCTTGCAGGTTATCTAAAGTTTTCAATGGAAGGTCACGAAATCTCAAAACGCAATGTCATAATAAAGTTTGATATATTTAAACATCCACCACTTATGAGCATATTTATCCTCATAATTCACTTTGGTGGTTTTCAACATTTCATGAACTTATTTTCCTCGTTCTCGCTTCTTATGAGTTATCAATGTATATAATGGAAGTTCACGAATTATCGAAAAGCAATGTCATAATAAATTTGGATATATTTAAACATACACCACTTATGAGCATATTTATCCCCATAATTCACTTTGGTGTTTGTAATCATTTCATGAACTTATTTTCCTCCTTCTCGATTCTTATGAGTTATCGTTGTTTTCAATGGAAGGTCACGAAATCTCGAAACGCAATGTCAAAACAAAGTTCGATATATCGAAACATACACCACTTATGTGCATATTTATCCCCTTAATTCACTTTGGTGGTTTTCAACATTCCATGAACTTATTTTCGTCCTTTTCGATTCTTATGAGTTGTAAAGTTGTTTTGAATGGAACGTCCACGAATCTCAAAACAATGTCATAATAAAGTTTGATATATATTGAAACTTCTACCATTTGTAAGCATATTTATTCCATAATTCACTTTGGTTGTTTCGACATTTCATGAACATATTTTTTCCTGCTCTGGATTCTTATGAGTTATCGTTGTTTTCAATGGAAGGTCACGAAATCTCGAAACGCCTTGTGTCGAAAGCAAAGTTCGATATATCGAAACATACACCACTTATGTGCATATTTATCCCCTTAATTCACTTTGGTGGTTTCTGACATTTTCATGAACTTATTTTAGTCCTTTTCGATTCTTATGAGTTGTCGTTGTTTTCAATGGGCGTCACGAAATCTCAAAGCCCAGCGATGTCATAATAAAGTTTGATATGTTGAAACTTACACCGCTTATAAGGCATATTTATTCCACATGAAGATTCACTTTGGTTGTTTTTCAACATTTCGCTGAACATATTTTACGCCAGCCCACCGATTAACATGAGTTATCGATGTTTTCAATGGAAGATCACGAAATATCGAAAGCGCAATGTCATAATAAATTTTGATATATTTAAACATACACCACTTATGAGCGTATTTATCCCCATAATTCACTTTGGTTGTTTCCGACATTTCATGAACATATTTTCCTCCTTCTCGATTCTTATGAGTTATCATTGTTTTCAATGGAAGGTCGAAATATCGAAACGCAATGTCATCATAAAGTCGATATATTTAAACATACACCACTTGTGAGCATGGT